>JARHVA010007246.1:332500-547500 GCA_037957365.1 Torreya grandis | reverse complement strand
GGTGGAAGTATAAGAAAACTTATTTTTATCACTATTTACCTATCATAATATATCCATTTCAAAGAAATATTATCTCTCATATAATTTTTAGTGTGTAATAATCCAATTTATATTTGAAAATGAAAAGTCTTTCTAAAATTTTCATAAGTGTATCATTACAATTTTCAAAGACCTAGTGAACTTATTTAATTTAGATAAAAAATTGATTTCAATCATAAAACATACCTTAATTTGAGATATCATAAGTAATAAAAGAATATATATTGGTGAATTATAGTTATGTACTTATTTAGTTATCCCATTTTATTTTTAGAGATATTTTTAGGATTTAACATAAGAAATTGATAAGATTGTTATGAAACTTAAACAACTAGTCTAGAGAGAAACATAACTAAATATGAAATCAAATGTGGAAAATAAGAAAATAATAAAGGAAATATGGAAATATATTTAATGAATCAAATGATAAAAATTAGGAAACTAATAAAAAAATAAAAAATATAATCTACTCATACTTCTATGGTATAAATTATAGTCATTCAAGAGCATCTCCACTTCGAACAACCATGAAATAATGTTTCAAAAACTACTCACTCACGATAAAAGTGAGGTAATTAACTTATAAGAAGATTAAGTAAAAAAAATTACTTCCCAAAATCTTAGATATTTGATCAGACATAATCTATAAAGGAGTGAACTTGTCATTATGTCCTTTATTTTCATGTGACTTATCCCATAAAAGCACTATATCAAAAATAATAAAAGCCTTGATTTTGGGTCTTTTATCAAACCACCTCTAGGCTATGTTTTGGTAATTATTTAATCTTTGTAGTGTTTTTGTTCATGCATCCTCCATCTGGATTATTTCAAACAAACTAGATTAAATAATTTCATCTTCTCCTATATATTCTTATATGTACTAATACATTGGTATTTTGAGAGTAATAAAGGAAAATATTTGTTGTTCATACACTAGTAGGAAAGGTGAAGACTTAAGGGCTTACTTGTACATTATTCTGTCTACCCATAGTGCATAATTGAATAACATGTGCCATTTTTGGTTTATCTTATGTTGATTTATTAATGTCATCCAACAAATTCTTATTAGTAGACTCAACAAATCCATTTCTTTATGGATAGTAATTTAAGGAAAATTTCATGGTAATATGATTAATTTAGGCCCACTAAGTAAATTATTTAGATTGGAATGCTAGACCATTAATGTATACCAAAGAAACTAGAGTCCAAACCTAGTTAGTATATTTTCCTACAAACTATTATTCACATCTTGGGCTCTAAAATTAGTTTAGCCACAACTTCTATCCACCTAGTGAAATAATTAGTGGATATTAAAACAAAATTGTGCCTTAATAAATATTTTATATTGATTATTCCAACAAATTCAAGACCTAATTGAGTGAAAAGCATCATTCGATCATAAGATGTAGTGGCATGGATGCATGTACTTCCCTCATTTCAAATACTTTACATTTATGGCATGTTATAAAATGATTATGGGCACGCTTGAAGATGGTATATCAATAGTATCTCATGCTTATGATCTTGTGAGTTGTGGTGTCTCTATAAGTATGTCCACTACCTATCTTTTAATGTAATTTTTTTTATAATGTCTATAGCTTCTTATCTTAAGACACACCTCATGTAAATTCCCTCATAATTATTTATGTTCAAGACTCCATTTTTGATCAATTAATGCAATTAATTGACCCTAAGAGTTCACTTATTATCTATATTCAACTCAAAGTGACATGTAGTTATAATAGGTAGTGGATAATGTAGGCATACCAACCACCACTAGCTAGTTATGTTTCATTGATTTGCTTGATGTGAATATGTGGGTCCATTTTATTCACAATATGAATGATTCCTTGGCCTCACACCATATTAATGGGTCTAATATAATAATACTACTCTTATCATTTAGTCACCCATTTGCCACTTCTCTCACCTAATTTTTGTGTCTAAGTGTGAGCTTGATAGCTAGATCTAAAATAATGGATTTGTTTTAGAGATTAGGATTCATAATTTTCTTCAATAATTTGATGAAGACATATATTTTATTATATATTATAGAATATTTTAGTTCTACATATTTAATATTAGTATTCATGAAGCTAATTGGATGTTCATTATCATATACCTTTTGTAATAGGATTATTTCTATAGTATGATATAAAGTAAATGAACATAGAATAAAATCCTAAAAATAAAGATTAATGAAAAATGGAGTTTAAAAAATGGTATTTTTAATATCTTTAAATATTTTATTGTATTTATCTATCCATTATATTTTAGCATCTTGATTCAACATGGCATTAAGTGCTTTGACAATCTCTACAAATCCAAAAATGAATTTTCTCAAAAAGTTTATCTTGCCAAAGAAAGAATTAAATTATTTCCTATTGTTAATAATTATTTTTGAAATGACATGGATTTATTCTATCTTAATATAAATCCCATAGTTGGTAATGATGTGTTCTAACATTATTGGACAAAGAATAGAGCATGGAAAAAATGTGAAGTATAATAAAAGGATAAATGGGTGAAGTATATGATTTGTTTTTTGTATAAATTTTATATGTATTTAGCCTTATAATCATAAGTAGGAAATATTAAAATGATAAGAGTTTTTACTTTTGTATCTCAAAAGGCTAAAATGTGAAGAGACAATAGATTGTAAAAGACTATATATAGCACTTTGATGTAATAGGATATGGTTTTGATGTGTTGATAGAGATTAATAGAATAATTATATTGTGGGTTTCCTAATCTTACATTATATTTAGTTAATGAATAATGAGGACTTTATTTTACTTTAATTTTTTATCTAATGCTATACTGGTTCTGTTTCATATTTTATTAGCATATATTTTCTTCTTGCTCTTAGGTGCATCTTTGTATATCATAGATGGTAGGTAATATTTTAGTCTCTTCTACACCTATTGGTACTCTCCACTATGAAATTTATCCCTATAATTAGAATATTCCATAGTATTCCTAGGAACCTCTGCTAACAATGGTGAAGTGATCATGGAACATATTGGATAAAATATGTTGAGATGGTTGCCATGGTAAAGTGATGTAGAAATATGGTTAGACAATATAATATAGAACTTTTTAGAAGGAGAAGTATATAGAGTTAGAAAATTTGTAGAGGATATTATCTAAGAACATCTCTATGGTGAAATATATAAAATTTTCTAGTGAAAATTTCTTAGAATGTTAACTGCATGGCTAGATAGATTAGAATATTATTTATTTAATCTAAGGAGAATTAAATTTATAGTCTATACTAATGAAAACTTAGAAATACTATACAAAATAGATATTTATTGGTCCTGAGTAGTACATTACTGGATGAAGTTTATAATTGATAGCTATATTACCGAGTTTAGAGCATAAGGATATGTAGCTTTTGATACTTCATAAGATTGATTTTTACAAGGAATTAGATGGAAATTTTTATAGTGACTACCTTTGTTGATAAACATGTTGGTTTTGTAGAAGGCCATGGTTCCTACTCAAACCAACATAGATTAGTCACTTTGAGAACCATGGTGGTGTATGCAAGAGAAAGTGAATGATGAAGACTTGAGTAAAAGGAACTTAAACCTGATCCCATAAAATGGAAGGTGAAAATACTCAAAGCAAAAAGAAAATTCTATGAATAGAAAGGGAACTAAAAAAACAAATAAGGTGGAATAATAAAATTGACGCAAATGTAACTGTGAGTAGGACTATGAGTAGAGAAGAAAAAAGATGGAGACATGCAAGAAAAAGATGCTAGAAAAGAGAGTTATTGAGAAAATATGTGGAAACTGATAAAATAAGAGGGTATGAAAAATATGATAAAGGGATCAATGAGAAATAAGATGTTGGAAGCAATGATGCAAATTTAGAATAGTTAAGGAAGTAGAGGTAGATCATTATTAAGGGAAATGTTTTTAGCTAGAATCAAGAAGCAAAGTTCTTGAGAAATTATTAGAATTAAAGGTAGTAATATTGTAGGTTCAAGTTAAAATTTATAATAAGTTAGAAATAAACATCATTAATTTCAAGGTTATGCATCCCCCAAGCCCACTTTATTTATTCAAGGTTGGGTTGATTCCTTTACTAACAAGTTTGGAAGGCTCGGTGTAGAAATAAAGTGTGCATTAGAAATAAAGAAGTTACCAGAAGAAAGGTTTATTTTTACTCCAAAAAATATTAGTGTATAATATAAAATAGTCATATTAAACACTACATAGTCACCTAACATCACATCAACAAGTGTGCAATCACCACTAGTCACAATTGCTAGTATTTAAACATATGTAGTAACAACTACCAACCTACTAGTTATGGAACTTAATGTAGGTATGTTTTTTCCTTTAATTCTGTATGATGGGTCTTTAAAACCTAAATAATACTTGGTAACCTATGAATTGAATTGGATTATAAAATAGTTAAAATTAGATGATGTGAAGAAGTGTGAATAAATAAGGGATTTGGTAGGATGTGCCTTGGAGTTCATTTGAAAAATAAATGTAAATATCCTCAATCTCTCATAAGTTAAAGATTTTATAGTAGAAGAATTTATGGTAGAAAAATGTTCTATTCAAGTTATTCAAGATATAAAGGAAATTCATCAAAAATATGGAGAAATAGTTGGAGAATATGATCATAGGTTTTTTTAATGTGATGAAAAAAATTAATTTTATTTTAGAATAAAAAGATAAGGATGTTTGGTTTGTATATGGCCTATGATAAATAATAATGTTTAATATTATGCAATCCCAATTCTCCACCAAGGTTGATGTTTAATCTTATACCATATGAATATAACAGATAGAATATTATGTAAACCTTAGATTGACAATATCAAAAGTAGAAGCTAAGTTAGATGTTTTTATGAGGAAAATGAATGAGATGCATGAAAATGATAATCCTAAATTAGGCTTATGGTTTATATAATGTGGTCATAAGGGACATCGTAGGAATGATTATCTAATAATTAAAATAGAATTTTATGAAATCTATAGGGTAGTTAGACATCATTTGTATAAGTACCATCTTCTATATTAGTATATCCAAAAAACACACAACATGTATCATAATTTTTGAAAATTTAAAAATCATGATGAGATAAGCTGGCAAAATTTGTAAGAATTAAAACAAGATATAATGAAGAACATATTTGTAGTTATGACTCAACCAATACCAACTATGAATCAAGCAATTCCAGGACTAAACTTGGAGATGACAAATGTGACTAAAGATAGTTTTGGATGGATGCCTTTATCACCTCAATATGATATAAATTCATCATCACAATATTACCCATAGGGCCTAGTAATATAGAATAATACATCAATTCCCTCATACGATAAAGAATAAGGTTTGATATTATGCAATCCCAATTCTCCACCAAAGTTAATGTTCAGTTTTATACCATATGAGTAGAATGGATAGAATATTACGTAGACATTTGATTAACAAGATCAAGATTAGAAGCTAAGTTAGATGTTTTTATGAGGAAGATGAATGAGATGCATGAAAATGATAATCCTAAATTAGGCTTATGGTTCATATAATGTGGCCATAAGGGACATGATAGTAATTATTATCCAATAATTAAAATAGAATTTTATGAAATATATAGGGTAGTTAGACATCCTACATCTAAGTGTCGTCTTCTCTATCAATATATCCAAAAATCACACAACATGTATTACAATTTTTGAAAATTTAAAAATCATGATGAGATAAGCTACCAAAATTTGTAAGAATTAAAACAAGATATTATAAAGAACATCTTTGTCTTTGTGACTCAATAAATAACAACTATGAATCAAACAATTCTAGGACTAAACTTGGAGATGAAAAATATGATTCAAGATAGTTTGGGATGGATGCCTTTATCACCTCAGTAGCAGTATGGGGGATATGATACACAAATGAATCAATAAGGATGATATGCTTGACAAAATCCACAAGGGTGGGGATATAAATATAATATAGGAGGATAGGGGAGGATATATGGGAGTATATCATAGTGGATATCAAGGAGATTATAACAATGATAATTGACAAGTTCAACCCCCTATGCAATGTTATCTATGTGGTGAATATAATCATTATACAAGGAACTAATCCATCAACCCTTAGAGATAATTATATTTTGTATACTATAGGGTCAAAGGTCAACATTAAATATAAGATTACCTTGTTTTGGAGAAATAAAGAAAGGATAAGCCAATGTACAATGTGAATATGATCAATGTGCATCCAAAGGAAAATGCATTTGTGTAAGCCATCACAAGGTAAAAGAGAGATAAAAAAGTCTTATCTCATTTATAAATGCCTCATGATCATGGTGTTATAAAATTTTATCAGGATAAATATTTTGATCCTACTATAGAAAAAAATAATATATAAAGTTGCATAGGTATTTCAAGAAATATAATAGAAACTAGTTTTTTAGAATGATAACATAATTATTGATGCTCAAATATTTGGGAAGATTATTAGGATAATGATTCAAAGTGGTTTTGTGACTACTTTAATGGATCTAATAAAATTACTCAGTATACTAAACAATGAGAATATATCCTATAATATCACTAACCTTCTACACAATCTCTTGGAGTGTGTATAGTGAGGTCAAACAAGGGTTGATAAAGTAGTTTAGTATGTCAAGACCAAAAAGCCTTGGCATGTGGAATCATGATTGGATACTAGTTTGGATGGATATGAAATTCTAAATAAAATATTTAAATTTAAAAACATGATCAACATGAGAATCCATTGGTTGACCTACTCTAAGCTATAGTCTAGTAACATTGAGTTTAACAAATTATGGTAGAGTCAAACCCTTTGATTGATTAGAAGAGGTTAAAGTTAAAGTGGCTGAGCCCAACTTGAGAGGTTAATTTCTAGTCATCGACATGAAGATATTAAAGACTCATTACCCTACCTTAATCATTAATAAATGGGCATATGATGTCCAAATGACTATCAACACTATGCATAATCAGTTAGAAGTACATTAAAAATATAAAGTAGTGGTCATACCCTTAAATAAGTTTGAGAAAAATCAATATATCATCCCAAAAGAGTCATATTCTCTTTATGCTTATAGGGACAATAGTTGCTTTAAAGGGGGTATATATGAAAGGAAAAATGGGGTGAAGTTTCTAAAGTGTTAAAATTATAAAAAATGTATTGTGCAACAATAATAATGACTAGTAATCAAACTTGTTATAACAAAGTCTCTATTTAGGTGATTTCACATCAAAGATTTTATTTCTCCTTCAATGCATTCGATGACAAGATATCAATTAGACTTCTTGTATAATACTAGTGCAACTATGATGGACTATACTGAACCAACCCCAAAAGTTATTCTACCCTAGGATTCTACATCTCCCATAAGTGGTGACTCGAATGTTCATATATTGAATTGGTCTTGTAGAGATCACGAGTTGTAACCTATGCACATGGTGCTCACTATAGAATTTCAGATACCTCAATACCTTTAGATAAAGGATCTCAATACATTCATATTGAGTGTTCAACACCATGTAATAGAGGTGGATTAATGAGTTAATGTACTAAAATGTACATTGAAAGGAAATATTTCAACATGGTGGGCCATACATATAAACTCACAAATATAGTGGGAGGAAGCATGTGTAATCTTACATGTAATATTTCAGCTACCAACTAGTGTTAAATTAGAATGGCCTTTCATTCAAGAGGGTCAATGCCTAAAGTTGCACATCCATTAGTGTGTGGATATATGGACCACATAAGGAGTAAAACCATGATACTAGGTGCACATATTTAGCCACACCCTTGCACCTCTTCAAACAACTTGGTATATGAATTAAGAGCATAGAACAAAACCAAACATTGGGCAAAAATTGAGCAAGATTTCTTTCAAAGTTTTATACATAATTAATAAATTTTTATGACATGTAAATTGCAACTAAATCATCATCTCATCAAGAGGCTATGTAAGACTTGTATCTTACACTACATAATTACAAATCTAACTAAAAAAAACAACTCCTTTTTCAACCATGTAATATACTAATCAATGATCTGATAGAATAAAATGATAGTGATAGTAATGGAGATCTTGATCTAGAAAGTTTATTTGATCCAAAGCATGAAGATAAACCCAAACCAATGCAAAGTTTAGAGTAAGTATAAGATTAAAAAATACACAATATCAACATTCTACAATGTGAAGGAAAACACACTCTACAAGATACTTTTCCTAGTGGATCAAGTAAGATATATTAGGAACCTTTTTAAAATATTAAAATAAATATTAGGATAGAGTCAGCCCCTATGATTATAATAGTAGGATATTATGGGGATAAGAGCAAACCTATAAGGCCTTGTAGCTATTAAGGTATTATTAAGATGTATTTACAATAAAATTCTTAGAGTTCAAATGTGTAGATCCATCTCGGGGAGAAATGTACATAGAACTAAAAGAGTGTGCTCACCCAATAAAAAGTAACCCTACAAGCTCAGTCTTAATATGAATACCAAATTAAAGGTCAAAATTGATCAAATTAAATAAGATGGAATAACTTATCCATTTTAAAAGTTAGAGTGGGTGAGTCCTATGGTTGTTAAACCTAAGAAAATAGGAGAAATTCAAGTGTGTAGTGACTAATACACACTCAATGATAATTGTGTTAATGATCCATTTTCTATTTTTTTACATATAAAGTCATTAAATATATGGTTGGGCATGAGGTATATTCATTTATAGATGGTTTCAGTGGATATAACCATATTTTAATTGCCAAGGAATATTATAGGCTAAGACCACCTTCATACTAAAAGGGGATTATTTGAATTTAAGGTAATGATATTTGGTTTTAAAATGCACCTATTGTATTTTCTAGAGCTATGATAAATACATTCAAATATTTAATTCATGATTTCCTAGAAATCTATCTAGATGATTGGTTTGTCTTCCCTTTGTTTAATCAACATTTATCATAACTAATATTGATGTTGTAGTGATGTTGATATTTGTGCATCACTTTAAATTTAAATAGGTGTCTATTCTTTACACTTTTTGGTGTTTTAATGGGACATGTTATGTGTAATGATAGAATTTTGGTCAAGATTGTAGTTATATTAGGAATTCCACCTCGTACTAAATCAATTGAAGTGCACACATTACTTGGTCTTATGAGATATTATCAAAATTTTATAAAAGGATATTCAATTATATCTATGTCTATAGAGAAAATACTACGCAATGATAAAAAATTAGAATGGACACCAAAATTCCAAAAAATGTTCATTGAGTTAAATTAAAGGTTAGTAAAAACACCAATCTTAATAGTTCCTAACTAGAAGAATATAATCCATATACATATGGATGCTTTTGGAACCATAGTAGGATCTATCTTAGTGTTGTCAGATGAAGGCCAGTTGGACCACCCAATTTTACTAGTAGGAAAATATCAGCTATAGAAAATAATTACATGACCACATGGAGATAACTATTAGCCATCATGTTTACATTACAAAAGCTTCAGTATTACTTATTGGCTACTCCTTTTGAGTTCTTCATAGATCACTAGGCATTGCAATACCTAGTTAAAAAAACAATGTTGGGAGGATGTATATTAAGGTGGTTAATTCTCTTTCCACATTTTATGATTTGGATTAATGTTAAGTTAGGATGGGGGAATGTGGGGATAGATCACCTTAGAAAACTTCCCAATGGGGAGGAACTAGAGGAACTCAAATATGAATTCTTAAATGTGAATTTATTTAGAACTTATGTAGATATTAATAACAAGGAGGAAATTTCAAATTTGTTTCAATAAAGAACATTTACTATACACTACACTGAGTGGGATAAGAAGAAAATGGTTACTTGAGCTATATCGTATATCCTTATTAATGTATTCTTGTATAAACTTGGACAAGATGATGTATTACACAGAGTAGCTCTAGAGCATGAACAACTACAACTTTTTCAAAAGGCTCATCAAGGAACTGTAGGGGGTCATTTTACAAGAGAAACCACTACAAGGAAAATAATTCAAAGTGTTCTTTGGTGGCCTAAATTAAATTAGGATGTGCACAAAGTTGATAACACTATGATGTCTTTCAAAGATTGGGCAAGCCAAAATAACGTGATGAAATGCCTTTGGTACCCATGTTTGTGGGAAAACCTTTTAAACAATAGGAAATTAATTTTGTTAGATATATAGCTCCCCTATGTAAGTGTAATCACACTTGATATATTATTATTGTGAAAAATTATTTGAAAAAATGGGTGGAAGTTTCAACCACTCTAAGTTGTGGTGCGAGAGATACTACCAAATTTTTATATTAAAATATCCTCACAAGGTTTGGATGTCTAGTTAAGGTGTTAAGTGATAGAGGCACACATTTTCTAAATAGTAATATCAATATTCTGACTGAAGAGTTCATGATATCAAACCACAAAAGCACAAATTACCATTCATAGACAAATGGATAGGGAAAATCATCCAATAAAGTATTGGGGAAGATGTTAATAAAAAGTTGTGATGTTCAGAGAGATGATTGGGAAAATCAAATTCAAGTGATTCTATGGGCTTATCAAACACATTATAAGAGAGATATAGGTTTCACTCCATTTTAATTGTTATATGTCCTTGAGGTAGTAAATCCTATTGAATATATTATGCTTAGTCTACACATTATGATGGTCATGAGATTAAGAGACTAATATTCACTAAAAGCATGATTGATGTATTTCACAAAGATGGAATAAAATAGACTAAGGTGATTATGGATAGAATAGTTTAACAAATAGAGTAAAAAATCATGGCATGCTCACAACTTGCTATCTAACTAATTTTTCCTAGACCAAATAGTATTACTTTATGTGAGCATATTTAAAGCATTCCCATGAAAGTTGCACATTAGATGAAAAGGATCCTATATCATGCATGAAGTATCAACACAAGGTAATGTAGTGTTGAAATATTTATAGGGTACCATATTACCAAGATGTATAAATGGTTTTAGGTTTAATCCATATCATCTTTAATCTCTATTATTCAACTAAAATTTTGAGTGGGTGTTGAGTAGAACTATGTAGTTAGAATTTTATCAATGTTATTTATTTCTATTTTTTTTCTTAGGATAGAATGTTTATATAACATGTTTATTACTATACAACACATCATAACTACCAAGAAGGAGTTATCATCACAAGATGGGATCACATTATAGAAAGATCTCATTTAAGATATCTATCTACAGCTACATAGGTCATTTTAATTAAGTTTAAGAAGGAGGTGGAAATACAATTAGGGTGAGTGGAAGGCCAATGGTCAGATTAGACCATTAATAGTGCAATATTTCAAAAATATTTCATCATTTTTCAAGCAAATTTGGTAGTAAATAGACTAGTGGATTCATAAGGCAAATTGATTAAACCAAAGGATATTTACTCACATATAATAACTACCAAATAAGTAAATTAAATATCCTAATCACTAAACATCCCTTTCATGGTAACTTCTAGCAACTAATATTAATTGAAAAAGGAACATTCATGCATAAGTAGTTAATGTATTCAAAGGAGGGACTGATATAGAATTGGGTTCCAAATAGATATATAAGAGTAGGGTATGGAAAATGCTAAAGCATTACAATCTTATGTTAATAAGAGGCTTCTATGACCTTCTTTTAGAATACCTAATCATGAATGAATTTTGAATCAGAGCATAATGAACAAAATCAATCATTCATTCCAAACAATATTTAAAGATGTTAGCTATTGATTCTATTATTAGGTGCACAAAAATAGGAAATGGGAATTGGGATACTCCTCAAAAAACTAAATATAATGATCTAGATATGTTTTATTTCATAGACTCAATAAAAACTACTCTTTTTTAACAAGATACTCAAGGAGCATAAAAATAATAATCCCTAATACTTCAACTTCTACTACAAGGCTCTGACACTAAATGATTACTTAAGATACCTACATTTGGGCAATTAGATGAGGTTATGATGACTTTGTTGAGATGATATAGTCAAGGGGATATAGATTTATCTCAATATGTTACAATATGGATTTTTGTGCACACCATGAAATAAGCAACAAACATTTCCAATCATGAAAAAACACTCCTACTTTATAGGTCTAAAACACCACCAATCCATTAAGATATTAGATAAAAATATACCACATGGGTAGTGTGGGAAACACCTATTGAATTGATTTATAATGTTTCACTATAAATCATGGTGTAATGCATCAATAAAAGATTATGGCAAACTACCAAGCAAGTGAAATAAGTGACAAGAGGCATAATTCATATTTACTCTTACATGACAAATCTATGTTAAGACTTCAAATAGCCTAAGTTTTTGGTAGTTGAGTTCACCACTAACATATAAAAAGTAATTTTGGGAAACACATGAACATTTTAGTGTCAATTATTGGTTATTTTAGTATGTTTCACGTAGTGGAAATCTCCATTGGGGCCAATTAATGTAACTAATTTTTTTATCTTGGTAATGCCCTTACAAGTATCACACAAAATAAAACATGACAATATTATGAGTAATTGGGGATATTTAACACATGTTGGATCAAATATCTAACCTTGATCTAATCATGCCCTAGGATCCCACATGATGTAATGAAATATTTTGGATAACATGGTTTAGCCATCAAATTGCATAATGGCATTTAGATCAAGGTTCATAAGTTGGCTACTCTAACTATAATCCTAACCCTAATTCTTTTTTCCATTTCAATGGTTGAAGTGAAGGTTGAAGTGTATAGAAAAAAAACTTTAGCTATGAGGTTAATTCCTTCATTAAAATCCATCCCTTTAGAGGCACAAAAACCAAAAGTGGTACCCTCACAATAACCAACATAGCCACATGGTCTACCTTCACAACTAGATTAACTACAAACTCAAATACAACAAGAGAAAAACAAGGGGAAATCACCTACATTTAGAGTCTCACCACCACCACCAAATAAATTAATCTATCAAACAAAGTCCTAGCTCGATAATCCCATGGTTCCATGGATAAATGATAAGTGTGACCTACCTAAGTTTGAGGTAGAATAATAAGAAGTGCTTTAATGAATGTTGGAAGATATCAAAAATAGAGGTGTATGATAAAAATGAGGAGAAGGAGTTCTTCTTTTAGAAAATAGTGTGACTTTCCAAGTACAAAATCAGATAAGAAAAGACCTTTGGGTTGATATTACTCAACCACCTTCTTCTATTCCTATTGATAATTTAGGACAAAAAGTAGCTCAACATAAGTTGGAATTCACAATATTTTCATCAAAATTAGCTATATGATTATTAACTACACATATGGTGGATTTACCTAAATAAGGGAGTCCTACACCAGCCTTGTTTTAACAACCACACACACACCCTTCTGTTAAGTGATTACAAACTATGTGAGAAAGGATGGTGCCTTTTAGTGAACCTATAAAATAAATTAGTGCACAACAGTCTTAAGAAGAACAATAATGGCCTCATCCCTATGGTTCAAAGAATCAAAAGTAGACTCTCATGCCTCCATATAAATACAAGAAAAATAAGTTGTTACATAAAGGCTAGTTGGGAAAATTACAATCACATAATCATATTGAATCCGACACTAAGCTTGAAGGTGATGAGGAACCCATAGATACAACTATGACTGAAGAAGTTGTTGAACAAAAAATTGCATAAGATACACTTGACCTTGAAGACGTGAAATAAAAATAAAGGAGAAATAAAAAATAACAATAAGTACAACTAGTAGTGATGTAAACAACACAACAAGAATCTACATAATGTCAATAATAGAAGAAACAATATATAGGTGCTCAAAAACAAAATAAGGTTAAGGAATCAAAGGCTATATAGAAGCAAGCCAAGGAATATGAAGCTATAAAGAAGAAAGTTGAGGAATGAAAATCTATGCACAAGCAAGATGAAGAAGTAAAGATAAAGAATAAAATCCCAATAGTGACAAAAAAGGTGAAAGTTATGCAAAAAAGTAGGAGAAAGAAGCTCAAGCTAAGGTTTCTAAAGAATAGTTCACATAGTAGTACAATCACAAGTAGCCAAAGACAAAGCTAAACCCAAAGCTAAGGATAAGATAGATGATAAAGCTAAATCTCAAGCTAATGCTAAGGTGAAGGCTGAAGAGGAAACTAAAGCATAAACTAATGTTAACACTAAGGCCAAGGCTAAAACATAAACCTAGGATAAGGAGCTCAAAGATGTAAAATCATATGCAAAATCAAAAACCTCAACTCACATAAAGGGTATAGAAGAAGAATCATAAATCTATAGCTAATGGCTATGGGATGTCCTTATTATATCAACACAACAAATAAATTCATTTCTTCCATTGGCTCAATTCACATCTAGTCCTATGACACCTATGAAAAAATCCATGGAACTTGCCACCAATGTAATGGAAACATCATTAGAAGTGACCTAGGCATCGATATCAAAATAAATTGAGTGAGAAGTTGCCTTTCAATAATTAATTACATAGAAGGCCTCATATTTGGAGTAGGGAGTCTTTAGGCCATGAAAATAAAAGGCTAGAATATAATATTAGCTATTAAATGTATAACATCGTATCAATAATGCTTGTCCCACCTTATTTATGTAAGTATTAGGTGTAGACATCCAATTCCCATCACTATTATGATATAATTTTCAATCTAATCAATAATATGTAACAATGTACAATCTGGGCCAAAATCACAAAAACACATTAAATTGTTCAAGCTTGTCATGTACTAGTGCCAATTTAGGATAATATCCCTGAATGAGAAAATTCATTTTATGCAATTATTATATTTTTCAAATCACTTTGAGTTAAATGGAAACCATGCATAATGACACTCTAGACCACTGGATTATTCTAATTTTGAAGCACACATTATATGTAGTGTTATTTCGTGTCTATAACTCCATAACTGCAGTATTGTTATGTACAAAATTGACACCTTATTTTGATTATACTTCAATAAAATTATGACTTAGTAAAATAACATTTTCGAATAGGTTGATTAAGTATTCAACAAATTTCCAAAGAATTATAGAAAATTAATCAAAGCCACTTAAGCAAATTAAACCAAATCAAGAGCCTAAGTGATAATTCTATGGAAGTTATTAACAATCCATTTAATATAAATTCATTCCTCAAATATAAATCATCCCATGGCATCATCAATGGGTGACATCCATAGGCCATTACTAGAACAAATATTTTTGGTAATATGATTGTCATTGATGTCAAAAGGGACACTATGGATCTCATTGATGTCAAAAAGTTCAAGTAGGATTGATGGAGAGAAGAGCATGTTTCATAGCTACACTATGCAATGTTTTCATGCTTTTATAGATACCAATTATGGATGTTTAAATTTAAATCGATAGAAGGTCTATTATGGGTTTTTCATGTACATTCTATAAATATGGTCCAATGGTTCAGAGGAGAAGGAATGAGCTCATAATTGATTTATTTATCTCTCAAACTAGATAGGGTTTCTTAGTAATACCCTAAGGGTTTATCCATGACATCGAAAAAAACTTTATATTTTGAATTTTAATAGATATAGCTTGGATCTAGTAGCTTAAGTTAAAACTTAAGCCTTTGTCATTGTTGTGAAACTGGTCCCCTCAACCTAACAATTATCGACTCTAAGAAATGATCAAAGGACATTGTATTTTTATAAGTCTAAGAATTAAGATTTTTCCCAACTTGATCAATGCCCCACACTTCATTATATGCAGATGATCTAATGAAGTGAATCAAAGTCAAATTGTCAAAAGGAGCTCTGAGTGAGGTGACAAACATTCATGAAGCTTGTCAAACAAAAATCTAATGAGTACATGATAATTAGAGTTAATGATCAAACTAGTTAGAATATCAAATGGATTGTGCTTAATTAGACATTGAAGATCCAATGTATCATGATGAAGTCAAAGTGTCAAATGTCCCTCCAAGTGAATGAGCTAATGCCAAGTGTCACAAGCACATGAGTTTGTTAGATAGAGGACCAATGTAAGGATGCCAAGTATCTCAATGGAAGGAATTGATAGTTATGTATAGAAGGCACATGATTATAGTAAGTGTCATATCCTTGAGGGTTGGATAGAGTTAATGATCAAGTTGGTTAGAAGATATGATAGTGCACAGGTGATCATGCAAAGGATATCTAATGGAATGAATGGACTCAAATGCTACAAAGAGCTAAACATTTAAAAACTAGACAAAAGTAAGGTTTCTAAATTTTGAAGATCTAACAACAAGTATAATCTTGGATGGAAGAGATCTAATGAAGTGAGTTGAATCAGATGGAACAAAGTGATCGATGTTTATTGACATAGTGGCAAGTTAAAATCTAAGTAGGTTTGAGAAGATTGATAGAGAAAAAGTGATCAAAATATAAAGGAAGCTATGGGATGAGGTTAAAGTTTTTATGTTTAATGACTAGTCAAGGTAAAGGTCATGCATCTTCAAAGATAGAATGGTGCATATGAACTAGGATCTAGAGATTGATGGATGTATTTTAAAGAGTGGAATATTAAATTTTAGTAGGATACAAATATTAGACAAAGCAAGAGAGCTTGGAGATGGTGCAAAGAAAGATATCAAAGGCCAATATTTAAAGTGTTTAAATACAAATGGTAACATGTAAAAACATGTAGGAACTTACGTATAAATAATGAATCTCAACACATACAACAAGATTGATTGATCTAATTGATCAAATCTACATTAAAGAACCTATGTATCAAATATTGAGTCTAATAGATTCTATAGATAGTAAAGAGACCTAAAATTATAGCATGATACATGGAATCAAGATGTGGGAAACTAATAGTTCATGTAATAATGAATTAGAGTCTAGAATTGGTGTAATGTGTTACAATTTGAGAGTGAACACATAGAATATATGGAACCCTAGGTTATTGGTTTATAAATATGATATCTAGGATAAAGGAAAAGCTGCTGGTGTAGTTAAAGTATGTCAAACAAAAAACATATAAACATAGAACTAGAGGGTAGAGTGAAAAATAAGAGGTTGTAGAGAAAGAGATGAAGTGTGTTAAATAGATATATATTTAGATATAGAAAAAGAGGGCAGAGAGGAAGAAAGGCATAAACATAGTGTGCATAGAATGAGCAATTACATATTTTAATTGTAACAAAGAGAATAGAGTTTGATTCATATATGAATCAATGTTGTGATCTATATTTGTAGCTTTATAGGTATGATAAGTTGGTGCCTTCAGATAAGTTGAGTGGGTGCTTAGATTAAGGAGTGGGTGATCTTAAACTAGGGGATTTGTGTCTCCTTAGGGTCATTTCCCTTACATGTGTAACCAATGAGGTTTGCCAGTGAGGTTTTGAACTATGAGGCTGGATTATAATAGTAGTTTCTAGTAGCTATTCATATCATGGTTTTTCCCTTTGGGTTTTCCATGTATAAATTTGCTTTAATGAGTATTTTGTTAGGTTGTGGAGCTAAAAGCTTCAACTATTGTAGACATGGAGGAGGTTGCTGAGTTCCAAAAGTGTCAGCATCGGCAGTGTAACCGACATCGGTCACATACAGTGCAGAAGGCAATCGACATCGGCAGGGAGTCGGCCGATGTCAGTCAAAACCAATCAGATAGGGACCGACGTCAGTCACCTATGTGTTCCAGAATTATTCATTGCACGAACAATTAGTTAGTTAAACTGAGTGTTTGCATGTTAAGGGCTAATTATAGTCTTGAGTTGCATGTATAATTATTGTAATTAAGAAAGTCTAATTATTGTATGCATGAGATCTATATAATAGACTCATGGGCTGTATTGTAAAAGTGTGCTAGAGAATAAGAGAGCAAAATAAGCTCCTTCAGAGAGAGGAGAGCAACGGTGTGTTCCTCCTAGTGCCACAGTACCAAGTGTGGGTGCTAGTTTGGAGAATCAAAAGGGTTCTTCGTGTATGTATGATCTTGGTCAGCAGGTGTGCATGGCTTCTTTTAGAGATCTATAATGGTGAGTAAGGTCTAGTGATTTGTAGGTAGCAGCAAAGAGTAGGAGATCTACTTAGAGTATGATTGTGTACTTGGTGTACTAGCAGCATTGTTACTAATTGGTTAGAGAGGTGAACACCAACTCTATATTTGAGTTGGTTGTTGGGACCGAGAGAGAGATGGAAGAAGGTCTTGAGGTGTGGCAAGCCTTTGAGGTGGAAGAAGAAGTGGCATCTTCTTTATTGTATTTTCTTCTGAGTATTTAATATAAGATTGTGTATTATCTCTCATATCCTGTGTTGTTTCATATTTCTAGTTACTTATTGATTCTGGTATAATTCTGTGTTTAGTTGCTAATACAAAGGTAATCATATATATACTCTTATTGGGGAGAGTAGGATCCTGACAGTTGGTATCAGAGCTTTTGGTTGGGTTGACTAACAGGTGGTTCAAATCTAGTTAGTGTTTGTTGATTATAGGTCACTCTTAGGGGTTTCAGATTGAGTGGGAGTATAGCAATGGCAGAAGAAAGTAAGCTATGAATGGAGAAACTGAATAGCACAAATGGTCTGATTGATGGAAAGAAAGAGTAGGTAAAAGAAGATTGTTGGTAGGTAGAAGATCAGCATGTAGAAGCAGATGTTACAGGGGTTGTTACACAGGGTGATCTAGATAAAGTAGAATCTTGGTTTACATATTCTTTTGCCTCTTTCCATGCAACCCGAAATAGAGCATCTTTTCATAGGTATGTCTTTGGAGACTTTGGAGAGATTTATTTAGGGGTTGGTGAGCCTTGTCAAATTATTGGCAAAGGGGAAGTGAAGCTAAAATTGTAGATGGATAACACACAGGTGTTGAAGAAGGTCATGCAGGGCCTAGTCTTGGAGATGAGTCTAATTTCTTTAGGAAAGTTGGGTGATGGGAGATGCACAGTAACTCTCACAATGGATGCACTTGAATTAGATGGTGGTAAGAAAGTAGGTATCCTTTATCTATCTACTTATATTATTGATTCACCTTCTATTACATAGATGTGGTTTTATAGGCTTGGTTACATATGTAGGAGGGGAATGCATGTTCTTAAGCGGAAGATAGATATCTTTGACAAACTTAAGAACTGGAAAGCCTTGGTGTTCATGGAGGAGATGACAGAAAAAGATTAGCTATGGGGACTGAATTATTTTGAGTAGGGCTATGTTGATATGGACAAGGGTTTGACCCAAAATGAGCTCGTGGGTAAAAATTCATCACTCATAGGTGAACACAGGTACTGACATTAAACAGACAAGCACTGACATCGGTCATGTGTAAATCAACAGAGTCGGTGGTGTCAGGTAGCAGGAACCGGTGTCAGTCATATAATGATTGATGTTAGCAACAAGTACACCGACATCGATTAGAAAATTGACGTTGGCAGACAGGGTCATTTGCAGGTAACCGACGTCAGTCGAGAGCAAATTGGGAGATGGCTGAGATCGGTCACTAAAACGGATGGTGGGTGGATAGCAAGCTGTCAAGGAGTCTCAAATGCCCATATGGAGGACTGAAAGGGTAAGTGGACCTCATATTCATTGTTCACCTTCTTTATATTTCTTGCTGATGGTTGAAAACTAGGAAGATGTGAAGAGGCAATGCAGGTAGAATCCAGATACAGTGGGAGCTTGGCATGGATGAGGAGTGTGAGTCCTTGGAGAAGAACCAAATAGGTGTTTATTAGTAGAGTTATCAGCTGGAAGAAAGCACTGATAGAGGAATGGATTCCCAAGTTAAAAAAGAGAGTGGATGGATACGTGAGATGGAAGGCCAAGGTAGATGGTCTTGAAGAAGCTGCAGGACAGTGGTACAGGGTTTGACAGGTGGATGACAAAGCAAGGCTTCAGTCAATGTCAGTGTAACTATTGTGTTTGTTCTTACCAGGTGGATGATGAGTCATGACATTATCCTGTTACTGTATGTGGATGGTTTGCTAGTAGGTTTATACATACAGGGTTTTGTTGAGCTAAGGGTAAGGTTAGTTCAGAGGTATGTCAGGGGGAATTTGGAGGAGAAAAATTCTTTGGCATGAGAGACATAGAGATTTTTGTCTCCAGTGGGAGCTAATGTGAATCAGGTGTTGGTGAGGTTCATTATGCGGGATGTAGAATCAATAAGCACACCAAGGGCTGGACAGTTTAAGCTGAGCTTAGAAAAGGGTTTGAAATCACATAAGGTTTGGTGTAGACCTGAGTTTTCCCAAGCAGTGGGAGTTGTCAGAGAGTTTGGAGCCAATTCATGGAAGAAGTACTGGAGGGCAGTTCAGTGGATTCTCAGGTATCTGAGAGGGACTAGCAGTAGGTTAACTTGTTATGCAGGGTCAAGGTCTTCACTACATGGAGTTGTAGGTTCAGATGCGGCAAGTTACTCGAATGACAGGGAAGGCATCACAGGGTGTGTGGTGGGTGGTCTTCAAGATGGAGCTTGAAGAGGGATAAAAGCCAAGAAACAAATTAGATGGTGTACAGGTATAGGTATAGTTGTAGCTATTTATCTCCAAGTGGGAGATTGTTAGGTTGTGGAGCTAAAAGCTTCAACTATTGCAGACATGGAGGAGGTTGCTGAGTTCCAGAAGTGCCGACGTCGACAGTGTAACCGACGTTGGTCACATACAGTGCAGAAGGCAACTGGTATGGGCAGGGAGTTAGCCAACGTCGGTTAGAACCAGTCAGACAGGGACCGACGTCGATCGCTTGTGTGTTCCAAAACTGTTCATTGCATGAATAATTAGTTAGTTGAACTGAGTGTTTGCATGTTAAGGGCTAATTATAGTCTTGAGTTGCGTGTCTAATTATTTTAATTAAGAAAGTCTAATTATTGTATGCATGAGATCTATATAATAGACTCATGGGCTATATTGTAAGTGTGCTAGAGAGTAAGAGAGAAAAATAAGCTCTTTCAGAGAGAGGAGAGCAATGGTGAGTTCCTCCTAGTGCCACAGTACCAAGTGTGGGTGCTAGTTTGGAGAATCAGAAGGGTTCTTCATTTATGTATGATCTTGGTCAGCAGGTGTGCATGGCTTATTTTAAAGATCTACAATGGTGAGTAAGGTCTAGTGATTTGCAGGTAGCAGTAGAGAGCAGGAGATCTACTTGGAGTACGGTTGTGTACTTGGTGTACTGGCAACATTGTTACTGACTGGTTGGAGAGGTGAACACCAACTCTATATTTGAGTTGGTTGTTGGGACTGAGAGAGAGAGGGAATAAGGTCTTGAGGTGTGGCAAGCCTTTGAGGTGGAAGAAGAAGTGGCATCTTCTTTATTGTATTTTCTTCTGAGTATTTAATACAAGATTGTGTATTGTCTCTCATATCCTGTGTTGTTTCATATTTCTAGTTACTTATTGATTCTGGTATAATTCCATGTTATTGCTAATACAAAGTTAATCATATATATACTCTTATTGGGGAGAGTAGGATCCTGACATATTTATGTGTGTATGGTATTTGCATGTTTGATTTTATCTACATACATT
Organism: Torreya grandis; assembly: GCA_037957365.1. Taxonomy (NCBI): domain Eukaryota; kingdom Viridiplantae; phylum Streptophyta; class Pinopsida; order Cupressales; family Taxaceae; genus Torreya; species Torreya grandis. The sequence goes on along the minus strand of JARHVA010007246.1, from coordinate 525,937 downwards.
TCTTAATCTGCATTTAAATTACTTAAAGAACTAGTTTTGAATTTATATATTGATTTACCCCCCATCTCAATATCTACTTATATTCCAATAATTGGTATTAGAGCCTAGGGTTACTTGAAAGAAGCTTAATCAGATCAAGTAGATGTTGGAACAATAAACACAATGGATAGTAAAGAAATATATTAATAAAAAAAATCACCTCTATTTGATGGATCTAACTATGGATTCTAGAGCATAAAAATGGAAGCATATCTATCTTCATTAGGGTTTGATGCATGGATGTTTATGGTAAATGGATATACAACCCCTACTACAACTCCTACTTATTAGGCTACCAAGAAGGCATATGAGATAAATACTAAGGCAAAGAATGTTATTCTTTGTGAACTATCAAACTTAGAGTTTGTCAAAGTGATGTAGTGTCAAAATTCTCATGATATCTAGAACAAATTGAAGAACATCTATGAAGGAGATGACAAGGTAAAGTAGGCCAACCTTTAAACTTACAAAGGTAAGTCTGAGAGTCTTAAGATGAATGAAGAGGAAAGTATTGTTGACTACCTCCTCAAGGTAGATGAAATATTCAAAGCAATCAGAAGCCTTAGAGAAGAAATGAAAGAGTCAATTATTGTTAAAAAGGATTTAAGATATTTGCCATCAAGATATGATTCCAAAATCTCTAAAATACAAGAATCAATATATCTAGATAAACTCATTATTGATTTGTTACATGGGACCTTCACAAAATATTAGATGATAATTAGAGATATTGATACCTTCAAAAGAGAAGTTGCATTCAAAGTATCCAAGCAAGTAAAGGAAGAAACATCAACATATAAATATAAGGAGACTGGTGAAGAAGAAGCTAACTTTGTCAAAAGACTAAAGAGAGGATATGGAAAGTATACAGGTAAGTTACCCATAAAATTCTTTAACTATGGTAAATTAGGATAATTTGTTGCCAACTACCCTCATAATAAAAAGGATAACTCTAAGCAAATAGAGAGTAGTAAAAAGTTAAAACCCTAATATACCAAGAATAAGAAATTGTTTAATAGTAAGAAAGGTGTATACACAAAATAAGATAGTGACTCAATGGAAGATAATGATAATTCAAATGATGATCATGACTATGCTTTTGTGGCTAAGGGAAATGAATCCCTATTCATGACAATATAATCATCTTCTATAAATCTAGATCAAGATGAAGTTGAAGACATAGATGAAGAAGAAGGAGAAATGGATCTAGAATTTGAGGTCCTATGTGATCTATATGAGATTGACAAGCTAAGAAAAGAGAGCTTAAACAAAAGTAAATTGAGAAAATTTCTAAAAGTCTTGAGAAATCTGATTAGATAGTAATTATCCTAAAGACATAACTTGAAGAGGATAAAAGAATAAAAGATGTATTCAAAATGAAACTAAAATCTAAATTTGATGAATATGTGAAGCTTGAGGTATAAATAGTGGCTTTGAGAAAAGAACTTGAAAAATCCATAGGTCAACTAAATAAATATTTGAAGTTGATAGGAGGATCAAACATTCTTGATGAACTAAGTAACTCTCAAAAGTCCTCAAAAGAGAGATCAGGTCTTGGTTATGAGGAGGAAAAAAGTTCCTCAACTAGTACATCTGCTAATCTATATGAAAATTTTTAAGCAAAAGGAGAATCAAAATAAAATAAAGATAAATATTATAAGTACATAAAGACACACTCAAACATAACTATTGTGAAGAAATCGGAACTTGAAATGAAGCCTAAATAAAAGAAAAATATAAAGGTAGATGATGCTGATGGATACACTAAGGTGAGAAACTTGAAGAAGCCACAACTTAGAATAATTCCTCATGTTACACCAATAAATTATATGACCAATTATTCCTCATCGTTTAATGGTTATTGTTATGGATTTAATCATTTTGGCCATAAGACTAGTAATTCTAGAGTTGTAACTACAAGGAGAATCAATTTTGTAATAAAAAATTCATTTATACCCTTCGTAGCTACAAATGCAATGTGTTATAAATGCAATAACTTTGGTCACATAACTAAACATTATAGAACTATCTTTGTAAGATCAAAATTACATAATGTAAAGAAAGACATACCCCCTAGTGTGAACAAAGGTTCACAAGTTTCTATATATAAGATAAATAAGAAACCCAAGGATGTGTAGAGAGTGAAAAATCATTCCATGATTGCTCAAAATTCACTCCATGATAAGGAGAAAAATTTATGGGTGATAGACAATGGCTGCTCAAATCATATGACTGGTGATAAGATCAAGTTCACCAAATTGAGAAAATGTAAGGAAAGATCTATCAGCTTGGGTGATAACACAAAAGTAAAGATCAAAAGAAAAGGAACCTTGAACATATATGGTAAATTGCCTACACATGATGTCCTTTATGTTGAAGGATTGAATCATAATCTACTAAGTGTTATCCAAATGTGTGACAATGGATAGAAGGTCAAATTTGATGCAGAAGGTTGGAAGAATAGTTTTAAAAGGGAAAATGACTGAGAGAAATATCTATAATCTTGTTGAAGTGAATGGTAATAGTTTCTTGATGGGAAAGATTGATGAAATTTGGTTGTGGCATAGGAGAATGGGCCATGAAAAATTTGATAATCTAGTCAAAGTGAGATCAAATAAGTGTGTAAGAAACATGCCCAAGATAACCAAAACTATAGATATTACTTGCAAGGAATGTTAACTAGGCAAGCAGACAAGGGTCAAATTTCAAACAAAAGAGTATGCAACCACAAAGCCTCTATAGTTCATACTAATATTCGTGTTCCTACCAAGACAAGAAGATCTAAAATAGAGTGGTAATTCATGTTATTTATAGATGACTACTCAAGAATGACATGGGTAGCCTTTTTAAATGATAAATCTCAAGCCTTTGAGAGATTCAATATCTTTAGAGCCATGGTTTGAAATCAAATTGGAAGAGAAAATCAAATTTTTAAGATCTAATAAATGTGGATAATTCACCTTAAATGAATTCATATAGCATTATGAGAAGCATGGGATCAAAAGGCACTACTTTACATCAAGGACTCCACAACAAAATGGAGTTGTTGAGGGAAAGAACATAATAGTCTAGAAAATGGCTAGGCAATGCTAAAGGAGGCCAAATTACCTTATGGATATTGGAGAGAAGCATTCCATATAGAAATGTATATCTTAAATATAATTTAAGTAAGGGTAAATAGTGATCAAACTCTCTATGAGATATGGTATGGAAATTCTACCTCTATTAAGTACTTTAGAGTGTTTGGAAGCAAATGCTACATTATAAGAAATGAGGACAAACTGGGAAGCTTTGAATCTATATGTGATGAAGGAATATTTCTTGGTTATTCCAATCAAAGCAAATCCTACGTATGTTATAATAAGAGGCTATAGAAGATGGTGGAGAGTATAAATGTCACGGTTACATAAGGCATAAAACATGTTGAACCTGACAAGGAAACTAGTAATGAAGAGTCAGATCTTGAAGAAGAATTAGATAGTAAAGAGGCTAAGGAAAAGAATGAAAAATCACCTCCAATACTTTTTCAAAAGTATCATCCTAAAGAGTATATAATTGATAATAAGAATGATTGAGTTTAGACAACAAGAATAGTTGTAATGAACAAGGAGTAAGTGAGTTTTGCTCTAAATGTATAAAATTGATCCTAAGAGATATGTTAAAGCCAACAAGGATGAGAATTGGCTAAAATCCATGAAATAAGAATTGTGCCAAATATAAAAGAAAAAAACTTGGAAATTATTTCCAAGACCCTCAAACAAGAATGTGATAGGAATAAAATGGGTTTATAGAAACAATCTCAATGCGGATGGAGTTTTTATAAGAAATAAAGAGAGACTGGTGTGTGAGTGATATGCACAAGTAGAAGGCATGGAATTTGAGGAAACATTTGCTCTAGTTACTAGATTAGAAGCTATCAAAATGTTTATAGCATTCTCAATTTACAAGAAGTTCAGAGTCTATAAAATGGATGTAAAGTTGACTTTCTTGAATGGGAACCTAAAAGAGGAAGTCTGTATTAAATAACTAGAAGGTTTTTAGTTGTCATATGAAGAATATTATGTGTGCAAACTGAATAAATCATTGTATGGTTTAAATCAAGCAACTATATCATGGTATTCAAGATTGGACCAATACGTACAACAAGGTTTCAACAAAGGATGTGTAGATAGTACTCTATACTTTAAATTAGAAAGTGAGAATATGTTGATAGTTGTTGTTCATTTAAATGACATCATATTTGGTGGTAGCAATAAAAAAATGTGTAAATAATTTTCTACATAAATGCAAAGTGAATTTGAGATGTATATTCTAAGAGAACATTCTTTCTTCCTTGGTCTACAAATAACACAATTTGATGAAGGGATATTCATATCCCAAACCAAGTATGTAAAGGAGATGCTCAAAAAAATTGTAATGGAAGATAGAAAAATAGTTAGTACTCCCATGATAACTAGATGCAATTTGAGAAAAGAGGATGAGTCCCTTAGTGCAAATTAGACTATGTATATATCAGTGATAGGTAGCTTTCTATACCTAACTACATCAAGACTAGATATCATGAAAGTAGTGTGCATGGTTGCTAGATTTTAGGCTACTACTAAAGAGTCACATGTCAATGCATTGAAAATAATCTTTAGATACATCAAGAGCACAATTGACTATGGCCTATTGTACCATACAAGTGAATATTTCACTTTGACAACATATACATATGCTAATTGGGAAAGAAGTGTACATGATAGAATAAGCACTAGTGGTGGTGCATTTTCACTTTAAAATAGACTAGTTTCATGGCTGATCAAAAAGAAAGAATCAGTTACACTTTCTAAAACAAAAGTAGAGTATGTAGTAGTAGTGGCATGTTGTACTCAAGTCCTATATATGAAGAAGTAAACACTCAAGGAAATAAAGGTTGAGTACAAGTCACTTATTTCTATTCTTTGTGATAATTCAAGTGTAATAAATATATCAAAGAATCCAATGATGCATTCTCAAACCAAGAACATATCAATCAAGTATCACTTTTTAAGAGAGAGGGTTACAGATCAAGAGGTCATAATGGAATATCTACCAACTAAGGATTATATTATAGACATATTCACCAAACCTCTTCCAAAGGAATAATTTAAATATTTGAGAAAATATTTGGGAGTAGTGGCTCCTAAACCACATCACTAAATCACTAGTGATAGGGAATGAGTCCAAAGGGAGTCTCATTGAAGCTTAATTAATCATTAAAAGAAGAGAGAAAATTCAACTAAGGTATGTATACTTTTGAAAATTACTAATGAGTTAAAAAATTTAGATTCTTGGATAAAATCCTTTATCTGATAAAGGGGAGAACACTTTGGACAAATAGTGATAAGGAGTCCCTTTGCCATTGATGTCAAAGGGGGAGAAAAAGGGCAAATGCTCTTTGTAAAATTTTGGAGAAAAAGTGAAAATGCTCTCTGTAAAAGTTTGGAAGAGTAGAACAACTGTCTAAGTTGATTATTAAACAAATGTATCATTGCTTAAAGGGGAGTAAGTTTGTTATGAACAACTTTTGTTGATACTTATAAAAATCCAATGCAAGTAATGCTAGAGAAAGAGTTGAATATTAGAAGATCAAAATAGTAAGTTTGCCATCAATGCTAAATGGGGAGATTTTTGGAATATTATCATTATTGATGTCAAAAGGGATACTATGGATCTCATTGATGTCGAAAGGTTCAGGTAGGATTTATGGAGAGAAGAGCATGTTTCATAGTTTGACTGTGCAAAGATTTCATTATTTATAAACACCATTTATGGATGTTTAAAGTCAAACAAATAGAAGATACATTATGGATTCTCCATGTACATTATATAAATATGGTCCATAAGTTTAGAGGAGAAAAAATGATCTCATAATTGATTTATTTATCTCTTCAATTGGATAGGTTTTCTGAATAGAACCCTAAGGGTTTAGCCATGGCATGAAAAAACACTTTCTATTTTGAATTTGAATAGATACATTTTGGACCCAGTAGCTTAAGTTATAACATAATCCTTTATCATTGTTATGAAATCGACCCCCTCAATCTAGAAATTACCTCTCTGAGTATAATCAAAGGGATTTATAATGTCCTAAGTCTAATACTTAATATTTATCCCATATTGATCAATGGCCCATGCTTCATCATACAGAAATGATCCAATGAATCAAAGCAAAGTCAAATTATAAAAATGATCTCTAAGTGAGTATGTAAGTGACAAGTGTCACATTCATGGATCTTGTTAGATAGAAACCTAATTAGCATAATCTTTTTATAGTTAATGATCGAACTAGTTGGAAGATCAAACAGCTTACACTTAATCAAACATTGAAGATCTAATGGAGCATGATGAAGTGAAAGTGTTAAAGGTCATTCCAAGTGAATTAACTAATGGCAAGTGTTACAAACACATGAGTCTATTAAATAGAGGACCAATGTGAGGATTTCAAATGTCATAATAGTGGGAACTAATAGCTATGTACAAAAGGCATGCATTTACACCAAGTGTCATATCCTTGAGGATTGGATAGAGTTAATGATCAAGATAGTCAAAAGATATGATGGTGTGTAGGTGATCATGAAAAGGAGTTACAATATATAAAATGGAATCAAATGTTACAAAGAGATCAACATTTAACAACTAGATAAAAGTAAAGATCATGCATCTTTGAAGATCTAACAGCATGTGAGAGCTTGGATGGAAGAGATCTAACAGAGCGAGTGGACTTATATGGAACAAAGTGATCGATGTTTATCAACATAGTGGCAAGTTAAAGTTTGAGTAGGTTTGAGAATATTGATAGAGTAAAAGTGATCTAAAGATATAAGAAGCTATAAGATGAGGTTAAAAAGTTGAAATTTCATGACTAGTCAAGGTAAAGGTCATGCATCTTCAGAGATCAAATGACATGTGGAAAATAGGATATAGAGATCAATGGATGCATTTTAAAGAGTGGAAAATTAAATTTTAGTAGCATAAAAATATGTGATGGATCGAGAGATATTAGATATGACATGAAGAAAGAGATCAAATACTAGTATTTAAAGCATTTAAATACAAATGGTAACTTGTAAGAACTTGTGTATAAGCCATGAATATTGACATAGATAATAAGATTGATAGATCCAAGAAATAAAATCTACATTAAATAGCATCTACATCAAAACTTAAGTCTAATAGATTCTATATATAGTAAAGAGAGCTATAATTATGGTGTGATACATGAAATTAAAATGCAGGAAACTAACAGTTCATGTCATAATAATCAGAGTGTGAACACATAGAAGATATGGATCCCTAGATCATTGGTTTATAAATATGATAACTAGGACAAAGGAAAAGCTACTAGTGTAGTCAAAGTGTGTCAAATAGAAAATATATAGACATAGAACCATAGGGAAAAGTGAAAGAAGAAGAGGATGCAAAGAGAGAGATGAAATGTGTCATATATATATATATATATATATATATATATATATATATATATATATATAAGTGCAGAGAAGAAGAAAATCACAAATAGATATGCATAGAATAAATAGTTACATATTAGACTTGTAATAGAGATAATAAAGTTTGATTCATTTATGAATTAATGTGATCTGGGGTTGTATCTCCATAGGTCTGATAGGTTGGTGCCTTTATATAAGCTGAGTGGGTACTCAAATTAGGAATTTGTTGCTTCTATAGAGTTTTTACTCTTAAATTAGGGGATTTTTGTCTCCTTAGGTTCAATGCCCTTAAATGTGTAACTAGTGAGGTTTGCTATTGAGGATTTGAATTGTGAGGTTAGATTAAAATAGTAGTTTCTAGTAGTTATTCTCACCATGGTTTTTCCCTTTGGGTTTTCCACATATAAATATGGTGTCATGAGTATTTATGTGTCTATGATCTTTGCCTATTTTATTTGATCTACATACATCTATTAATATACATCGAAAGTATTTAAAGAACTAGTTTTGAATTGATATATTGATTCACCCCCTCTCAATATCTTGCTATGTTCCAAAAAATATTAGTATTAATCTCTCCCATGCCTTATCAATACCCCATTCTTAAAAATATTAATGGGATTATTTATGGCTTTTCCCTCAAAAATTGAATCAGTTTATGGCCACACTTCTTGATCTTAAGATGGATCATCATGGTTGATCTTGAATATTTTTAGAAAGTTATAAGTGAGCCAAGACCACCATTTTTAAGCTTCATATATACAAACTTACTATGCATAAATTACTATATAAATTATTCAATTATTTGAACAAATCAACCAAATCTTGTGATCCTATGACATTGGTGAGCTAGGAAATGATGGAAGAGAATGGAACTCATCAATGGTGCAAACTTAGAGCACCAAATCTAGGGAAAACATGCTTTTAGATACTTTTTGGAGGGATGTTATTTGGAAGGTTTGGTAATATTCCTTCTTTAAATAGATCTTATAATTCATTAGCATCAACCCATGATAGAGTGGGCTTGATGTTTTAGTGTCTATATGCTTCTTTATATTTAGTTGTCTTGATTAATGCATCTTGTAATCCTACTCTACATTTTTGTATGCTCGATCCAACTCGAACCTCACATAAGTATTTATACATTCTAATTTTTCATCTAAACCCTCTTTTGGAGGTTATTTTCACTTATTTTTCTCCTATTTTATGTTTCTATGAATTTTGATACAAACAACAGGATCAACCTCTAAAATAGTAGGATCACTCTAAAAGTTAGTGATATCAACCTAAACATTGATGAGATCACTCTAGGAAACAATGAGAATGCATCCATGAATGGTGGTACAAATTTTATTCACTATCTATCTGCTTGTGTGTTTTATAAGATCACACTATGAATTGGATAGATCTCTCTATAGAATGATAGGAACACATTATAAATTGGTGAGATCACTTTAGAGATTGGCAAGATCAACTTGTAAAACAATGAGATTATCCTAGACTAGAAATTGACAGCTAAAAGTTGTTTCTTTCTATCATTTTTTATCATTTTAATGGGAATTCCCTATACTTCATTAGGAATGCCATGTTAATTAGTGATATTGCCCTGTCAATTGGCAAGATCATAAATTAATGTTTCCTTTATTCTATGTTTCAATGAGATCAATCTGTAGAATGATGAGAATGCAATATGGAATGATGAGATCACTTTGTGGAATGGTGAGATCAACCTATAAAATAAAATAGAGACTTAACACAACATTATAGAAGTATTTATAACAATTTCACACCCAAATTTCAAACTTCTAACATATTCTTTGTAGGATTTAAATCACTTAGTCTCCATTTCCTAACAAGTCAAATGAAAAAATCATTCATACCTCATTTCGATGTAATAAATGAAGTATCACATTAGCTAAATACTCTTAAGAGTTTCATTTTCATTCTTTTTTAATTAAAGTATTTATTTTTTTATCAAAAAGAGTAATGTGTGTATGCTCTCTCCCCATCCCATTTAGGGAGATTAGGTGACCAAAAATTCTCATTCTTTGCATTTGGTGCCTTGTCTAAAGGCTTGAAAAGAAAGTCACTAGGGCCTCCTCAAATCCATATGGTTTGGTCGATCCTAAAACAATAATAAAGTGTTTTCACTTGTCTTTATTTTTATGCACATTGGCTTGTGATAAGGAGTTAATCACCTTATCATGGGTTTGATAGGGAAGTGTTAACCTAAGAATTCATCTCCTAGCATCATTTCAACCCTAATCCATGGTGGGTTATATAAATTAAGGGTGACCCATTGGGATGTTTGTTTTGAGTAACTAAAATAAGTTCTATTAGGGGTTATCAGCCTTGAACCATAGGGGCAACTTAGACATCACACTACACTAAGAAATTTATGGATGTACTGGTTATCAAAAGGATAAGACCTTTTCAAAATAAGTTGATTGATGTGGATCTAATTGACATGATCATCTCTAGTGTTAGCCACACTTGGGACCATCTAGATATATGAAAATTTAGATTTAGATAAACCCCACTTGTTGTGGACATACTGTTGAGGCAAGGTGAGTAGTCCAAATTTCCATGTCACTATATAAACTTTTGAGAGAAGAGGGGTACTAAAAGCCCTACTTTTCATGCAATTTGAGTTTTGGATTAAAAATTTAAAATACTCTCTAGAGAATGTATATAGGCAAAATTTGATAGTATCATGTAACCTTGTTAGTTTTAGGATTTAGGATGTTACACATAGGTGTTTTTATTGTTTTATCCTTTACTTCATATTTTTTTGAGTCTAAAACTATTAATGTGAAACCCAAAATGCATCGAAAGAACAAACACTTTTTTATACACCATTTTATTTGAACAAAGAGGTGTTACACTAACCAAATTAAAATCACTTCTTGACTTAATCAAATATTCATTCAAATCATTATGTTTGTATTTTAAAAACATCATTGTTATGATATCCATTTGACTCTATACCATTTTTCCATTTGGTAAAAATCTCAAAGTCTAATTTTTAACTAAATTCCAAATCTTACCTTTCTAAGTTCTGATCCAAGGTGCTATTGGTTTACCTTTTGCACTTGGTTTGAGTAATTTGGGTATTATTTACCATTTGGATTTAATTCCATTAGCTAGATTCATCATAACTTTATTCTCATTATGGACTTAGATTATCTTTCATTCACTCATGCTCTATGTTCATGGACCATTTTACATCTTATTGACATGTGGCACTGTTGTGTTTCTTGTTTAGTTTTGGATTTATACTTAAGATTTATTTTGCTAATTCACATTTTGAGCTTCTTAGTTCACATTGTTATCTTCCTAATCAGATAGACCTTATAATTTTCTAGTCTCAACTCATAATAGTTATATCTATCTTTTATGGTATTGATGTATCTTTGAAATAAGTTTGTTGTGATAGTATACAATTTAGGTTCTAAATTTATCTTACCCTCTTCTAATTTTATGATTTAAACCCACCAAATTTGAGTAAGTGTGTAACTAATTTCTTCATATTGTGTGGTACTATGCAAATTATTTTATTATAGTCTCATCTTAACTTGTTATTTATTTGAATAAATCTGAACACCCTTTTTAAACATTTTCAAAAACACATTGCACATCTTAGCAAACATGGAAAACAATCTTCAAGCATGACACAAAGCTATATATGTATTGGGGTCTCTTATAGCCCTATTTATGAGGAATATCTTTTTTATGATGGATAGGATAACTCCATTGTGTTCAAAGATATCCCAATAATTTTAGGGTTTAAATGATATTATTATGAATTTTAACACTTAGAATACAAGGATGAATCTCTCTTATGGTTGATAGAATCAGGCACTAGGTTACCACCATATTTATTAATGGAAAAAATTCACACACTTGTTAGGTTAGAAGAGTAACAATAATAAAAATATCTCACACACATTATAAAAACTAATATTGCTTCTTTTAGTAAGGGAAAATAAACACTTATAGATTCTACTCCCAATAATCAACATATTAGTACTAAGATCAAGAAAATCAGTCAATGATATGCAAAGTAGCGTATCACAGACCTAACAATATCTTTGGATTCAACTTTGATCAATAATAATGCTTATAAATAACAAGATAATGTGATACATCAAGTGAAACATACCCTAGTTGAGCCTACATCCATGATAGATCTTAGAATTTTAGTTGAACCAAATAAACCTAGATATGTTTCACTAGACATGGAGCATATATTCTTCAATCACTAGGAGATTCTTATCCCTTCACATAACTATAGAAAAAATAAACACATATTAGGGGTATTATTCAAAACACTTTAGCAAGTTCCCCCCAACCATCACATCCTTTGGTGGCCTAACCATAGACTCCTCAAAACCAATAGTATACTTATAGTTCATAGTGGTAGATTTCAAGAAATATTTATCAACCACATAAGAATTAGAAGATAACCTACTCGACTCAAGGAGTAAACCAAAAAAAAAATTATATCAATTGGTTTATATCCCTATCAAAATAATGCAACAGGGGCACATTACACTGTAAAAAAACTATATTCCACCTATAAATAAACCAAACATGCAAAAGTGGAATTCGATGAAGGAATTATGTCAATACTAGAAATGGGAAACCAAGTTTTGAAATATAAGTTTGATGAGATATGTCCATAACTTTTTGATTTAAGAATTTTCCAACTCCCCTTTCCACATCATTCTTAGGCACCCAAATTTGATTAATATAAAGGGAAGTGTGACCCTAAAGAACATATCTAAGCCTCTTTCATACTATTCTAAAAGGTAGCCTATAATAGTGTTTATTTGCTTCACTTATTTCCATGCAGTTTGGCTAGACAAGATTTAGATTGGATCCTCAAATTACCTAAGGGATAAATTACAAATTAGAACAATTTATTTGAAAAATTTGTTAACCATTTCTCTTACAACACTAAACATGATTTGAATGTGTTCAACTTGTGTAAATCAAAATATTGAGATGCAAAAATATTCACAACACATCTATAGTGATGGAGAGAATTAGATGGATGTTTTAAAAACAATATTCTATATAAATAACTAACTAATATCTTCACACAAAATTTACACTATGAGGTGGCTCATACTTTATGACTTATTTGTATAAACACATTTGAGGAAATAATAGACAAGGGTATGTAGACTGAGAAGGCACTCATTACTAAAGGCCTTGTCAAGATTTATTCACAAGGTAAAGCATATAATCAAACCCAATAACATGTATAAGTTATTGTTGTATAAAACCCTAAATGATTTAACAAAAATAATAACATGGTGGGAAATGGAGTGATAGATTTGAGACCTGTACAAATGTTGTAGGCTCTACCGGCACCAAATGTGCAACTAGCTCCACCTAATCCATTGAACACTTTGTAAATGGATCTTCCATGAAGGCCATTCAATAAATATAGATTATTCAAAAAAATAAGAGAGATTGTTGAGGATGTATTCCAAAATCCCATATTAACCAATTTGATTATGTGGTCTATACCATGGCCATTCTTTGAAGATCAACCAAAACCTAATTGGTATCATAGTATGAGTTTTATAACTTCCATCATGTTATTGGCCATGGAATTTATTTATGTGTTAAATTGAGACATATTATGAGGACTTGATTGAGAGTGGTGAAATTGAAATAAAACACATGGTGCAAAACATTAATTAGGCTATGGGCATTTACAAAGACCCATTTCCTAAACATAATTAACAACCACCAAGAAATAATTAGAATCAAGGGCAGAACCAATGTCAATAAGCACAAGTCCAAAATCATAATCAACATGGTCATAATCAAGATCATAATACACATTCTTATAACTTGGGTTATAACAATATGCCATATGATTATAATATCATTGTGGAATGCATTTATACAAATCATTTTACCATCACCATCAAAACTCATGAACCTTCCAATACTTATCAAAGTAATAGACCCCCCATTATAGGGTCAACACCCTCTTTTTCAAGTAATACCATGTTAGGTTCAATAAATTCTATTTCACCTTAGTTTCCATTGGTTGTTATCTTTATAACCCATTATTCTAATTATAATGGCTCTTTACCAACTCAAAATTGTACAAATGCAACTAGACACTCACGAGTCACCATCCAAGACCATTTACCTTCTTATTGTAATTATAATGGCTCCTTTCCAACTCTAATCTACATAATTATTAGAAGTATAACTACTATGGGGTGAATCAATTATCTTAAAATATTCCTCTAATTTTACTTAATAATTCATGAAGCATTTATTAACTTATAACAATAAATGCATAAACAAGTATCTATGAAATCAAAACAACATAAGGACATGAGATATATGAAATAAACACTATATGTGAATAAAAACCAATGAAACACCACTTGGAATACTATCTTATAAGCAATGGATTAAAATTTTAGTGAGGCACCAACCCCCCAAGGAGCACCAACTCCTCACTAGTCAAGCACTAAATCAACTAGTTCTTTAGCAAGCTTCAACCTATAAGTATGTTAGAGGCACAATCATTGGGGGGTGAATTAGTGAGACCAAATAATCAAAATTCAATTTTAATCACTTTCAATTTCTTAATCAATTACCATAATCATTCATGAATCATGCACATCATTCATAGTAATGAGAAATAAAGATAATGAAATATCAATAACATAACATAAGACATATGTGGGAAACCCTCTTGGGGTAGAAAATCTAGTGGAACATGTAATCCTATATTATCAAGAATCAATTTAGACTAGCTTCAATTGATCAAGGAACTACAATACCTATTTAGTGAGACTACAATCCCACAAGGTTCTACTACACCTATCTAACTAAGCTACAACAACAACCAGAATTTTATCAAGTTCCACCTTGTAAGGAGGCTACAAACCCCTAAATGTTGAGCTGACACAACAACAAATATTAATAAATCCACCATTGAACTAATGTCTTCAATACCTAATGATGAACCTTTGATTATCACTCTTCACCTTTGTTCATACTCAAACAACAAGAACTTTATTTTGCAAACAAGATTATGACCTACAAGTCATACAAATAGTTTTCAATATGATCTGCTCATCAACTCATATATTGGGCACTCTACCTCTCCTTCACTCAATAATTCACACACTAGCCTCTCTCAAGTCTCAGACAAGTCCCTCATAAATCTATAAACCATTACATTTGGTTTCACTATTTATAAAGCATTCATGATTATCAACATCTTGGTAAGACATTAGGTATGCCTTAACCCTTAAATCATCTATCATATAAAGATATAGATGAATATAATATTCATATTTTGGCCATAACATCTATGGGTAACCCTTAAGAGACTACACCTTTTAATATGGCCCTTGTATCTCATATAGATCTCATGGAGACCTATTCACCCATTTAACACATCAACGAGCAAAAAAAAAAACATAGGACTACTTTAAAAAGTATAGGTTGACACTACATGACCCCTTAATCATCCTTAAATTCTTACAATAATCATTTCACTCTATTATGCAAGCTCAATCAACATTCTATACACAGTCACCATGAATGAATACATAGCTGACTTCTAAACCTTTCTTCATACTACATATAATTGGTAAAACTTTCATAATGAACATAGAGAAACCCTATGGAGTATACAACACTCTCCAAAAGATAATGACATAAAAATACCATCAGAATGATCTAAAATATCTTTTCTAGGTCACTTTTAAAATAAACACAAACACATAGTCAACTTTGAACCATCATAAATTTGATTATACACACTTTAAGATATTTAAATATATATTTCTAGATGCACCTTAGAATCCTCTACCACTTTGATTTTTACACCATGAGCAAATTCATTTTATATCAAAAGACATGGCCAAAATATAGAGCAATAGTTTTTCCTTCATTAAATTCAAATATTTGAATTCAATTGTTCATAGCTAAACTTTAGACAATATTCTATCATCTTGAGTCCTCATTACTTAGATTAAACATGCACATTTTATCTCTTTTAAACTTTAACACATAGACACCACTATCAAAACATTAAACCTATACCAGTTGACCTCATCTCATGCAATTTAA
This sequence comes from Torreya grandis, assembly GCA_037957365.1. Taxonomy (NCBI): domain Eukaryota; kingdom Viridiplantae; phylum Streptophyta; class Pinopsida; order Cupressales; family Taxaceae; genus Torreya; species Torreya grandis. The sequence goes on along the minus strand of JARHVA010007246.1, from coordinate 510,305 downwards.
AAACTATGACCTCATACTCTTTGTTGATCTCTTTAAGATTGTCTAAGATTTAGCAATGCTAGACAACTATTACTTTGACCACTTGACTTCAATGCAGACCATTTATCTATATCTATATGATTACCAACTCCTTGTTGATCCTTGGAATAAGCTTGATCTTTATCTTTGTTTAGCATTAAACATTGAAAAATTTGCACCATCTCACTACTTCTTGACATCTTAGAGAAATGCACTCCATCAATTTATTTCAAACTTTAACTTGTGCATAAATGATTATGAGAACCATTACAATATGCCTGGAAGGCTAATTTTGCGTAGCCATATATTTTACCTCACTCACTCACATGTTCTTAAATTTGGACCATATGATCTCCTCACATAGGAGAATTCAACCATGTATCACAGTTATCTTGAAACATTTACATGTGTAATATATAATTCCATTATTTTTCTCACTCAAATTTTTATGCCATAGAACCAATAATGTCATTAATTATCTAGAAGGCCAACTTTGAACATGCATATCTTTTGATATGCTTTAGTGTTTGAAATAAAAGTTAGCGTAAATTAACTAGGCACAAAAAATAACAAACCCATATGATCACCTTATCTTGAAACATACACATGTGCTAAATACTCCACCATCAAAATGCCTACTCAGCTTTTCTTGCCACATTGAAAATTTGGCTATGGGAAAACACTATCAAAATGCTTGGGAAGCCAACTTTGTACTTGCATATATTTTGACATACTTTGGTGTATGATCTAGAATTTATCACATAAGATCTTAGAACAAATGTGATCATAACCATATGACAATCTCCCCTTGACTCATCCACATGTGTCAATGATTATGTCATCAAACTACTGATTTAGATTTTCTACTACTAGACCCAAAATGTCTAGATGACAACAATGATAAACTTGATGAAATCCACATATGTACAAAAGAAATTAAAACATATAAAACATATTAGGGACCTATTTCATATCTAAAATTACCATACTCATCTTTGAACATCTCTAATCATGCAAACTCTGAAGATCAACCAAGCCTTCTTCATGCATATTAGGACAAACACATTGCACACTTTGTCATTATCACTTAGACTATCAAGGAAATTAATCTACTAACTATAAAACCTATATAAAATCATCATAACATCATTTAAAACTCTCCAACAATATCTTATTTTTTCATTTATGTCATCACACATCATATAGCAATATACAACTCACCTTCCTTCTCTCTTTTCAAACATTCTCACAACAACAACTTTCTCCCCCTTTGACACAATGACAAAGTGGAAACCAACTTATCCTAAGGACCTAAAAATAATACCAATAGGAAAGGACCATATTTTAAAAATTATACAAACTCCCCCTTACCTTGATCCTACCTATTTTTTTCCTTGGCAAACTTCCTCTTACTCCATGCCAACACTCTCTTCAATCAAGCACTACAGTTAAGGAATAAGGAACACAAAAAATACTAAAAAATAATGGAACTCACAAAAAAATATATGATAAGGAATCCCCATAATTTTTTTGATCCATTACACATCTTATTCATCTTTAGATCTCCACACATTATGAAAAACCACCACACATGCTTACTAGCCTTCTCTCTTAAGTTACTACAAGAACTATAAAAAAAACTTCATGCCAATAAACAAATAGGAAAAATTATCTCAAAAAACTTTATAAATCTCCATGAAACAAAAATACCTTTCTATTTTGGATAAATGAAGCAAAAATCACTCTTCTTCACACTAAGCCTCTCTAGTCTCCTTGTAGCCCTACCTAGAACTTGCAGAGCCAAAAAATTTTAATAGACACACCATCAAGACCTAAAAATTCATATATAAATAAATATAATATTCACCCTAAAAATTACCAAATTTAATTCAATATCTCATAGTTTACAACATACTTCCTTCATAAACCTATTAAAAAATTAGGCCTCCATCTTGACAAAAACATGAATAAATCGAAATCCACAAACATTTAGATCTTTATAAAGCTTGTCTTGAAAACCCATTTGGCCCATTAAATAAATTAATAATAATTATATCTCAAATCATAAGTAATACCACTTTTATGTCATAACCCAAACCCCTATAAACTCAAAACAAATAGTGTCAACAAACCTCCTTCTGGTCAATGCACACCTAGAGAAACCCATAACACATTTATGGACCAAGATTTGAGCCTTTAGACCTTTGAGAGTATGTAAATCCTATAAACCATTTTAAGACCTAAATACTATTAATCATAAATTGGGAAACTTGAGAGCAAACAAAAATCTCCAATTTAACTTCAACATACCTTCAAACCATAAAAACACCTACAACACATCACAAAGAAGTGTACAAACCTTTTCTCATCACCAAACTATTCCATAAATCTCATTAGGCCACCTAGAAACACCTATTTTGACCCTATACTATAGCTCCTTTATAAATCTCTATAATAAACTCATGAACTAGTTGTTCCCCCTTAACCAAAGACCTTCTAAGATCAACACAAGTCTATGTTCAGATTAGCATTATAATCATGAGCACTCAAACTTTCTTCTCCACATGAAAAATGTCTCCTTATAATCATAGGTAGATAAATATTACTTCATAATGTCTTAGAATAATGTGAAATTAGGAGTTTCCCATAACTCTTCATATTCCTTATCCTCCTTGGTCATCTAATACTTATTATTATTATTATTATTATTATTATTATTATTATTATTATTATTATTATTATTATTATTATTATTATTATTATTATTATTATTAAGTTTAAGAGAGTCATCATACTCAACCACTACAACATTATCCTTTTTCTCTAGGATTAGATTGACAATACATGGAGACAACAAAGACTCATGACATACCTTTTCATCTTAAGAATCCACCTTGAATTTTAGAACCTCATCACTAGGCATAAATAATTAATGTTCTTTGATTAAAATTTCTTAGTAACAACACTATGTTCACTTGGATCCATACACACCTAAGAAATATCCTTAACTAGTATCTTTGTCTTCTCCTTGAGCTTGATATCTTCATTCTCAACATGATAAAATAATTAAACCTTTTGGAACTCATCAAATTTTGTATCTTTATCAACCATAATAAATAGATTACTTGGAATTGTAGACTCATCATGACTTAAACTTGTCACCTTTGGCTTCCATGTGTTAACTTGCCTTCTTTATTTCACTCTAGGATCCTGATTAAATCTATTATGACTTGTAGAAATTTGCTTCTAGAACCTAGTAATATGACTTATCCATTCACAGTTATAGCACACCATTTTCCTTGATGGAAAAATAGTTTGTCTAACCATTTTTGGATAGAAAATTACAATATGTCCTTTATCATGACAAATAAAACAAACTCCCCTTTTTAAAGAGGACTCACCTTGTCTAATATTACATGTAAAATGGTTTGAAAAGTGTCCCATATCAAGATAGTTTAAGAACTTAACTTTGTTCACACCTTTTGATTGAAGACCCCCATCATAGTTCCATGCAAAATCATTTCTAATATGTATCTTTCAAACTCTAAATTTATTCCCAAATTTATTTCATGTGAAATAGTAACCATTAAATCTTACATACCTCATAAGTTTAGGTTGTTTGATCTAATTTGTTTTCATTCTATTTGCATCATCATTTCTTGACTGATTGGTGACATTCAAGGGCTGACCCACCTTGCTCTCATTGAACTTCATGTCAAATTGAGAAGCAACTTTGGAATCATAATTAAAACCCAATCCATATATTTCAATAGTATACTTTTGATTATTTATAAGATTATTCATATCATTGGAACTCTTATCAAACTTAACAAATGATTTCACCATCCTTGCAGATTTCTCTAACTCATCTTTCAAAGACACATTCTTAGAAACATACCTTGAGCTTTATTTTTCTTTGGATCTTAGACTTTAAAACAAAGATTCTAACTTAGAGTTAAGAAACATGATATCACATTCATTATCCCTAGAGTATCCAACCAATATTTCCTTAAACACACTACATTGTTCCTCATAGTCCTTGAGTTTATATTTCATCTTCTTATTGATCTTCTCAATCTTCAGTTCTTGAAGTGCATTTGTTAATGAAGTCTTATAGTCCATCTCATCTTCATTATCATATGAAACACTCTAAGTAGACACCTTATTATGTGAGAAAATTCCTTCATCAACCATGAATATGGCTTCATCTTTAATAGGACCATCATCTTCATGATCATTTTCTAAGTCACTATCTTCACTCTTATCTGATGAGCTGCAATATTCTTTGGTGTAGAGACTCTTCTTGTTCTTGAAGGAATTCTTGTTGTTACTATACTTTCTAAATCATTTATTCTTATAAGTCTTATTTTTATCATCTTGGCCATTACCATGCTCTTCATCATCTTTCTTCTCATGCTTATGAGGGTACTTATGAGAAAAATATCATATTTCTCCATAGTTGAAATATTTAAAGGGTAGTTTACCCTTATACTTCCCTGAGTCTATGTTCAATTTAATACTAATAAAAGTAATTAGTTAATCCTTCTCAATGTTAGATATGTCATCCTCTTTGGTTTTCTTACCTTGGAACTTCTTCTTAGGCTCCATCTCTACCTTGAATCCTAATTTCTTCTTTGGTGGTATATCATCATTTACTCTCATCCCATATGCAGTATGGGTTCCATGTAATTGATCCATCTTCAACTAAGTAAAATCATGACTTTATTCTATATTAGATACTTTTGGATCAAATTTGATGGATAGAAACCTTAATGCCTTTTGGACTACATTAGCCTCTTCAATATTCTCTCCAAGACCTCTAATGATGTTCATAGTCTCATAAACTCTCTGTAGAAAGGATGCCAAAAAATCTTATTCCTTCATCTTGAGACTTTCAAATTAACTTCTATGAGTTTATAACTTAGAAAAATTAACCTTTAAATCTCCTTCATAAATGATCTACATTTTGTCCCATATCTCTTTAGCATATCTATAATGGATTACTTTGGTGAATTTGGTATCTATAAACCCACAAGTGATGTCATTCATTGCCTTAGAATTATTATCAAATATATTATTGTTTATATCATTATATGGAGGAGTAGTAGGAGTAACATAGCCATCCATAACAAATTTACATACATCAAACCCTAAAGACATAATGTATTTCCTCATCCTCAAACTCCAAAAAACATAATTAGATCCATTGAACATCGGTGCTTTCTTAGTATAAAAACCTCCTTGATGACTACCCATATTATACCTTGGATCACCTTCAAAATATCAAGTCCTTACCAAAAGATTTACTATGATACTAATTTTTAGAGGTACAATCATTGAGATGGGAGGTGAATCAGTGAGCCCAAATAATCCAACTTCAATTTAAATCACTTTTCAAGTTCTTAATTAATTACCATAAGCATTTATGAAGAATACACATCATTCATAGTAATGAGCAAGAGAGACAATGCAAGATCAATCACATAATACAAGACATATGTGAGAAACCCTCTTGTGGTAAAAAAACCACTAGAAACTATAATTAAAATAATATCTTGTAATAAAAAGAACCAATTTAGACCATCTACAACTAATCAAAGAACTAAAATCCATATTTACTGAGACTATAATCTCATAAGGTGCTACTACACCTATCTAGCTAAGCTGTAACAATAACCATAATTTTAGAAAGTTCCACTTATAAAGAGGCTAAAACCCCCTATATTTTGAGCTATCACAACAAAACCTATGAACACATCCACATTTGAATTGATGTCTTTAACACCTGATGATGGATCTTTGATTATCACTCTTCACCTTCATTCATACTCAAATAATAAGATCCCTATTATGCAAATAGGATTATGACCTATAGGTCATACAAATAGTCCTCAATATGATATACTCATAAAACCATCTACTAAGAACTCTACCTCTCATTCACTCTATAATTCATACACTAGCCTCTCTCAAGTCTCACATAAGTCCCTCACAAGTCTAGAAACCATCACATTTGGTTTCACAATTTATAGAGCATTTATGATTATCCACATCGTAGTTTCCCATTAGGCATGCCTTTACCATTAATTCATATATCATATGAATACACAACTCAATAGAATATTCATAGGTCAACCATAGCATTTATGGGCCACTCTTAAGTAATTACACCTTTTAATAAGGCCCTTGTAGCTCTTATAGGTCTCATAGAGACCTATTCACCCATTTAGCACATCAACAAGAAAAAAAAGAACATAAGACCACTTTAAAAATTATATGTCCACAATATATGACCCATTAGTCATCTTCAAATGATTACAGTCATCATTTCACTCTTTTGTGCAAGCTCAATCAACATTCTTTACACACAGTCACATGAATGAATATACAATCAACATCTAAAATTTTGTTCATACTACATGCAATTGGTAAAATGTTAATAATTCACATAGATAAAACTCATGGAGTAAAAAAAACTCCCTAAAATATAATTCAATATGAGACATTGAAATACCATCAGAATAAGATCAAATATCCTTTTTGGGTCACCTGTATAAAACACATGAACACATAGTCAACTTTGAACCACCATAAATTTGATTTTTCACACTTTTATATCTTAAAATATATTCTTCCAAAATAAGCTTTTGATTATCTACCACTTTTACTTTTATACCATGAGTAAATTCATCCTATGTCAATAGATATGGTAAAAATATAGAGCACTAGTTTTTCCATCATTAAATTCAACTATTTCAATTCAAATAGTCACAATTAAACTTTAGAAAATATGATATCATCTTGAGTCCTCACTACTAAGATTAAAAATTCACATTTTATCTCTTATAAACTTTAACACATAGATGCTACTATATAAATGTTAAACCTATACCAATTGACCTCATCTCATGCAATCTGGCAACTTTGACCTCATGCGCTCCATAAATATTTTTGAGATTGTCCTAGATTTAATAATGATATACAAATTTCACTTTGACCTATTGAATTTATTGAACACCATTGATCTCTATCCATATGATCACCCACTCAACATTTATCCTTGAAATAAGCTTTATTTTTATCTTTATTTAGTGTTAAACATTGAACACTTGGAATAATCTTACTACTTCCTAACATATTGGAGAAACATGTTCCATTGATGTTGCTCAAAAATTAAATTATGAAAAAATGAATAAGTATGGGAACCAATGTAACTTGTGTGGAAGGCCAAATTTTCACAGTCATATCTTTTACCTTGCTCACTTACATGTTCTAAAATTTAGAATATATGATCTTCTCACATAGAAGAATCTAACTATGTATCAAACTACTTCCAAAACCTTTGCATGTTCAAGATATAATGCCGTCAATTTTCTCACTTAGTTTTTTCTACCATAGATCCAACAGTGTCAAGAATATCTTCGAAACCAAATCTTCACATGAATATATTTTTATGCACTTTAGTGCTTGACCTAAAAGTTAGCGCAAATCAACTAGGCACAAAACTAAACAAACCCATATGATCACCTTCTCCTGAAATGTTCACATGTGTGAAATATGCCACCATAAAAATTCGTACCCCATTGAAAATTTGGCTAAGTATGGGAAAACATTGTCAAAATGCCTAAGAATCCAACTTTGCACTTTCATATCTTTTGATCACTTTGGTACATGATCTAAAATTTACTTCATAAGATCTAGGCACAAATGTAATCACAACCATATGACCAACTCCCCTTGACTCATCCACATGTGTAAATGGTGATGTTATAAAAGGCCTAATCAAATCTTCTTCCAATAGACCAAAAATGTCTAGATGACAACAATGATAAACCAAATGAAATCCACACATGTACATAAGCACTTAAAGCATAGGAAACATCTTAAGGACATCTTTCACATCCTTACATTAACATACTCATCCTTAAAAATCTATAATCATGAAAACTAATATAAACCAAGCCTTCAATTATATTAGGACAAACACATTGTACACGTTGTCATTATCACTTAAACTATCAAGGCACTTCATCCACTCACCAAAACACCTCCATGACATCATCATGACATCATTGATAACTCTCAAACAAAGTAGGCTCCAAATCCCTACGTAAATAAGCACCAAATCATTTATATTGAATCTATGATCACCTTTTGACACATATTTCTCAGTCAACTAAATATGTCCTCCTTTTTTATTCTTCTCACACTTCTTTCTTTCTAAAATAGTGTATTAGGCCTCCTCACTCAACTAGCCCTTTCTTTGGTAGAATTAGGTTAAATGACCCTGATCAAAACCTATAGACACAAATTTATATATTTATATAATATTAAAAACACATATATTATGATCTTAAATCCCTTTACATGTTCTTCAAAACTCTATATCCTTCACTTACATTCTCAAATCTCTAACTAGTCAAAATATGCCTATTAAGCCTTATCTTTATACTTGACTCTTATTCAGACATATATTGGTGTGAAAAAAACCTTAACACTATTGTATCTTATTATAAACACATAAATATATATTTTTCACAAGTTTAACAAACACTACATTGGCTGTTAATACCCTTAAGGGCCAAAACCACCAGTAGGCCTAATATAGACCTAATGCGATTAGGCCTTCCCTAAGAACATGTTTCACTTAGACCTCCTTGTAACAATTTAAGCCTCCAAAAATGAATGAAAATATTTACACAAAAATTTAATATACCCTTAATAATCTCACCTTATGTCCCAAACACCATTGCCTCTTTTCACTCCTTGAACCACCCAATTAGGTCTACTCACAAATAAGCCTTCTTACTACCAAAAAGTCTATCTAACAAATTTGATTAATACAACAAAATTTTACACATAACCCAAAAAAAAAGTCACATGGATATACTATTCATAGCCTTAGGTTCAAAATAATATTCTTTATAATTCATTAGATAGGGTAAAATATCCCAAACTGATCAACTTCATAAGCTTATTCAGAACTACACACAGGCCTTAAGAACCCAGTCAAAATCCTTTGAATTTTCATACCTTCATCTGAGTATATCATGTATATAAATGATTTAAAATGAACTTATTATACCTATATAATACTTACATGGAATTTTATCCTTCAAATTAGTGCAAAATGATTCACTTACACACAAAATCCTACCTATAACACTAAAAACATAGTCATGGAAACTAAGCCTTAGAACATTTGTGTAAGCACTTTTGTTATATTCCAATGGGTTTTAAAAAATATTGAAACTAATTAAATCATATTTGACAAAATATATTACATGCTTCTATATAATTATTAGTATTACATCCCATTCAGGGATCATTAGTAAATAAGCAAATAAAGAAAAGTCATCAAGATGTAATCTGGAAAGCACATAAACTTGGTTGGTTCAAGTTGAATTTTGATGGGGCATATAGATGTAATATAGGGGATTAAGTTATAGGGTGTGATAAAATATTGTAGTGGCTCTCTTATTATAGCTTTATCTTTGAAGCTTCTAGATGGGACTAATAATGAATCAAAGGCTTAGGCTTTGATGGTTGGTATTCAGATGGATTTTGATTATGGTATTACCAATATTGAGATTGAAGGTGAATCATAGGTTTTTACTCAAACATTATCTAATCATAGGGTAAAATATTATAAAATAAAAAATATCCTAGATAATATCTGGCCTAAAATGGAAAATTTGGATGCTTGGTCTTATTGTCATTACTTTAGGTAAAGCAATACCATGGTAGATTTTATGGCTAATGTCTTTATAGATCAATCCATGGAGGTTAGAATGGATAATTTCTACTCTAGCTGGGAGGAGTGATCAAATAAACCTTTGAAATATTTTAGGAAATTTTAGGATTATTAAACTAAATTCTTTGTAATTTATTTTGAGCTTTATGATTTCTTTACCAAATCAAGACGTACCCACATGCTTGAATTCTAAGGGGTTTTTACAGTGGAGGTATTTCATTTTTCATGTGATTTGACATGCCATTAATAGAAATTGAGGCTCTATAAGATATACAACATGTGAATTTATGATCTGGGTAGGATTAGTGATCAAAATGATAGCTCGGCGATTTTTTCTTAGGGTTAGGTGTTTGGTCGATGACCAATTTTTACATGAAATTTTAGGAGATGGGGTATTTTTAGGGTTGAATCAGAAAGCTAGATATTAGTTTTTGGCAAGGAAAAGATAAGGGAAATGTGTTTCTCAGGGTCAGTTTCTAGGATGTGTTTGTTTAATATCTTTTAAATACCATTGGTGGAGGTGGTGGAATCTACTGAACATGTTCTGGGGCTGATCACATTGTCGATAATCAATAAGGTTCAAGTAAATTCTAACTTAGCCTCTATCTTTGTTATTAATCTATATTTGATTTTTTCTAAATCCAATTAGATCCAAAAGCTTGTTGAATTATTTATTTAGATGAAATATCACTAGGGACTCTTATCTTAGGTTGAAACTTTGTAGCTTAACCCATCTCCCACCCTTCCCTTGTACATTAGGGATTCATTAGGTTTAATTACTTTATCTACATTTCACATTATATAATCTAGGTTCATGACTCTAGTCAAATTTATGTTGGAGGTGGATGAAGTTTGTGCATATTATCAGGTTGTAGCAAGAAGTAGGGGCATATGCATGCTTGAAGTCTAAGATCTTCTTCAACCCATTTCAAATATAGAAGAATGGAGGGCCATGAGAAGGAATCTAGAGAATTTCAAGTCTATTAAGTGGATCACTAAAGGATTAGCATGGGGGTATTTTAAGTCTCCATCATGGCGGTGTGGTAAAAATTTGATGATTAAGGATTTTTTGAGCTCTCAAAGAAGGTTGGTTTTCTTCAATGTGCAGGAATTAGAAGGGACTAATTATAGAAAGTATGTGGATTTAATAGGAGTATATTTAAAAGTAAAAGATCAGTAAAGATGAGTTTTAGGTGTTAAAACGTATTGTAATCCTATCAAATATTGTGCCTGTATGCCTAATAATAGAAATTTGGTTGAGTTGGTAATTTTGGAATGATAGTATTATGTATATTTATTTTTTGGCTTCTTTGAAAATTTATATACTATTAACATATGCCATAGTTTATTATAACCATTCATTTGGTAGGTAGTTTGGTAACTGTTGGTTTATTTTGATCAATTTTGACTATTGGTTTTCATTGAAATACTCTTAGTCTATTTTAGTTAAGTCACTTAGATTGACATTTTTTAATATCAATCGAAAATAGTATATTATTTTTTCATCTTATGTTAAAATGACCCAAGACCCGTTAATTCAAGAGCATTGATTAAAAATATTGGTCTTATAGGCCAATCTCACAACTTCACTCTATACAAACTTTATTATGTTAGACGAACCATTTTGATGACAAATTTTTTCTTGGGTATGAGCATTATCAAAACTTATTAAATAGGGGGATATGAGGAATAGGTCTTGGATAATGACCCCATTCATTTGTATCCATCCATAGTCCTGTACAACCAATCCCTAATCTCATTCTCATTCTTGCCTAGTTTTCTCACTATCTTGCCTATTAGGCCTCTTTAGCAATTTGTCATCTTTTATGACTAATTTAGAATATTTTAGATATGAAAATTTCTCATAAACTTTTATGGTCATAAACTACAAGTATTACCCATTACCCTCCATCCATTTTCATGCTTTAACCTACTCAACCCTACCTGCTACATCAAAATTTATAGAAACAAGGGGTTTCTTTTTGCTTTTACTCACTATCAAGATAAACATAAACCACTTGGAGAAACTTTGAATAGTTTATTACATGTTAAAAACATCAAAATAGGTTAAAATAACCATTCTAAGCCATAACATACAATATCTTTCTTATCAGGTCATTATGAGGGTTTTGACTAGTTTCCCTTCTTAGCAATCATTCATAAAGTATTTCCCATAAAATCCAAAAATAATGCCACAAAAATAACACTAGGGACATTCCCCAAATTTCATGAATTTTTTAGTATCCCACTCAAATTTTTCATGTGATAATGGGCACAAGAAATTTCTTCTCAAGTCTACAACACCCCATTTTGTGCACACATAGGATATTATCACCATTTTTCATGATTTCTTATTCAATAAATGATATTAAACATTATAAAAACACTTAAAATAATGTCTCACACATCTATAAATGTTTTAAATATCTTTGGTACCTTTTTAAATTATCTTGACCCCTTATTAAGCCACTATAAGTCATTTTGTACACTAGGCCTTATACTACCAGTCATACTTAGATCATGATCATGCATTAAAATTTATTAAAATGATAATAAAACATCATCCACATGTCATATAACCTAATATCATACTCATAAATTGTGAAAACTCATCACACAAGTCTCATACTCCTCACCTCATCATGCTACTAGGCCTATGACTTCTCACTAGGTCTTCATGTGAGGTCTAAGCCTCAAGACTTGACCTTGAAACTCATATGAGGGGTTTTATGCCTCTTTCCCCATGTTTATACATATTTTTATATTTTATAATTCATTTAATAACATAAATAATCAAGATTTAATATGATTTTATGCAAACACCTTTTATTAGAACTAGACTAGGCTTTTGAAGACACCTAATACACAATAATATCTCACTTTGTACCATAATCCTCACTTTGACATGCCAAAAACATCATATAAATTACCAGGTTGCCATAAAATCATATCTCATCATAGAGACAATAAATTTACTTAAAAATTTCTCTTCTCATGAGACTTATTTGACACATATCATCTTACCATGCATGACCTCAATTTTGACCTTGACAAAACTAACATCTATCTTGACTTTGACATTAATGACAAAAATAATGCTTCAAAATTAACAATAGGAATAATACCTCAACAATATCCACCTTTTCCTTAATGTAAAATAGCCTAATATAGAAGATCATTCATATTACCTCAATCTAAAACTTCTTTGATACTTGGTCTTTCTTCCAAATAGAAACTTTCTCCCACTTTGACATTAATGATAAAGGACCATGTTCTTGGAAACTTATCTTATCATTGAATTAGAACCAATACACCTTTTATTTCCAAATGAGCTTAATTTAGATCAAGTTTACATACCTATACTTTAAACCTTAATTATCTCCCTTTGTCTCCATGAGAATTTGAGACATTTTCAAAACTATGACTTGGTTTGATCAAGTCATCATGCAAAGTCTTTATGACCTATCTCGTGTGATCATACTTGTATAAAACTCTTATTTTAACCTTAAATTTTATATTTACCAAAGACCATAGAAATCCCCCTATGACCAAGCATCATTCATCCTTCTTGCTTACTGGTTGAGTGCCTCCATGAAGCCTAATGGAGTCACATATTCTCTAGTGAACTAGAGAAACATAAACTTAATAGATTCTTAGATCTCCATGTCCCTACTAGACTAAATTTTCTTCATGATCCTCTTAGATTTGAAAAGTTCTTTTGACTTGACTTATTCAATATTTATTTGAACACCATTCTGACTTGATCGATTTGAATTGGCTTCTTCATCCATAATCTAAGCTGATAGGGAGAATTATTGGCACTCCTTTGCATCTTGACTAGGCTCCATCATGGAAAATAGTACACTTGGGCTTATATACCAGTCGTCAACCTTAGTTACCTTGTCTTTCCACATACTATTTTGTCTTTTTTATAGTACTCTAGGAGCCTCAACTTATTTTTTTTGTCTTAAGAAATCATGCTTATAGTATTTTGCAATATGACTAACCTTATGACAATTGAAACATATTTTTCCTCTTGATGCAAACACAACATCAACCATGCCTCTTAACTGATGACTTTATTCATAGTTCCATGCATATTCATTCTTGTAAGGCCTTCTATAATTCCTTAATCTATGACCAAATTTGTTACATGAATAACAATAACCATTGAAAATATTAGAATACCTTATGGTATTAGGTTTCCTTATAGTATTATCCTTAATTATATCATCACCCTAATTATTTGGTTGATCATTAACCTTTTTTATCACACTACTATTCTTCTTTTGGTCTTAATTGAAAATAAGGCCTATTTCATCATTAGTAGTCTTTTGACTACTCAAAATATTTTCAATGTCATTGTTACTCTTTTAAAACCTTATAAAGGACTTGATCCTATTTGATTCTTGTTTCAATATACCTTTCAAAGAGTTCACTTCAACTACATACCTTTTACATTCATCTTCTTTGGCCTCTAGTCCTGTAGTCACAATTTCAAGTTGACTCTCCACCTATTTGACTATTTCCTCTTGTTCCTTGTAGTTTTTGATTAGTCTAGATTAAAAAAAATTTATTTAATCTTCATAATATTTCATAAGATACCTCATCATCCTATTCTTTTTCTTTACCATCTTAATTTCTTTGAGAATTTTCATCAACTCAGCCTCAAAGTCCACATCATCTCCTTCTTCGTCTAAATCACCAACATCATCTCAAATCCATATGGACTCTTCTTAATTTGAGAAGATATATTCTTCAACCATGAAGATAAATTTGTTGACATCAGGTCCATCACTTTCATGGTCACTCTTAGAATCACTTCTCTCATTCTCATCAGATGAACTACAATCTTCCTTGGTGTATAAAATTATTTTATTTTTGAAAAACTTCTTATCATCATATCTTCTATAGCCTTGTTGATATTATCAGACTTTTAGGACCTTTTATCATCATCATGACCTTCATTATGATCTTAAATATAATTATCATTATGCTTATGAGTGTATTTGTTATCAAAGTGTCTAATATCTCCACAATTGAAACATTTAAAAGGTAATTTGCCCTTATATCTACCTGATTATATCTTCAACTTTATTGAAAACATAGATATCAACTCATCATCATAAATATCATATTCATTATTATCTTTGAATTTATTACCTTGTTTCTTCTTCTTATTTGTCTTATTTTCAACCTTGAATGTAGTTTCCTTCTTTGTAAGTCTTCCTTCACTTATCCTCATCTCATAGGCTATTAAGGTGTCATGAAGTCCATCCATCTCTAGCTTGTATATATATTGCATTTATTCAACAATAGATACCTTAGAATAAAATTTAGGAGTTAGATACCTCAATACATTTTGAAAAAAAATAGACTCTTTCAACTTTTCACTTAGACCTCTTATGATGCTGACCACTTCATCAACCCTTAACAAGTAGGCTGTAATGGTCTCATCATCATCATTTATTTTTAGGACTTTAAATTATTTTATATGGGTATAAATTTTGGCTGATTTGACCTTGGAATATCCATCATGAATAATATTCAACTTGTCTTACATCTCTTTGGTAGATATACAATAATTTATGCCTCTAATAAACCAAAAGTAATGGCCTTCTTTCCTATCACATATGTCTGAGGAATAGGGGGTATAGTATATCCATCCAAGAATAATTACCAAACATCATGGACTTGAGACAATATATTTTTACTCATATTTACACTCCAAAATCATAATCATATCTATTAAAATATGGAGCTTTACTTTTATAAAAAACATCTTGTGCTTGACTATCCATCTTTGCTTGCTTAGAATCTCCTTTAGGTTTATAAGACCTCCTTAAAATGACATTATATGAATCCAAACATTATAAGTATATAAAATAATATAGGGCTTAATAATTTTTATTAAAACATTATTTTAATTTCATTTAAACATTCATGAAGCATTTATTCACTTACATATAATAATCAATGCATACACAAGCATTTAAAAAAGAAAAACAACATAAAGACATGAGATATATATATAATAAATACTCTAAGGGAATAAAAAACAACTAAAAAATCACTTGGAATTATATCCTATAATAAATTTATCAAACTTTTAGGGAGGCACCAAACCCCTAAGGAACACCAACCCCTCGCTAGTCAAGCACCAACTCAACTAGTTCTTTAGTAAGCTTCAACCTACAAAGAGGCTCTAACCCCAAAGGTAACCAAGAACCAACTCAAATAACTTGAATATATAATAAAATTTTTAAACCTATTTCTCACTAAATTTATTAACTTCTTATTTTTTTCTTCTCACACTTATTTCTTTCTATAATAGCCTATTGGGCCTTCTCGCTCAACTAGCCCTTTCCTTGGGAGAATTAGGTTAAATGACCTTGATCAACACATATAGACACATATTTATATATTAATAATATATTAAACACACCCATATAATTATATTAAATCCATTTACCTATTATTCAAAACTTTATATCCTTGACTTACTTTTTCAAATTTCTAACTAGTCAAAACATGCCTATTAGGCCTTGTCTTTATACTTGACTCTTGCTCATACCTATCTTGGTATTAGAAAATAAATTTACCACTATTTTATAATACTTAAATAAAATAAATAAATATGTTTCATAAGTGTAAAAAACACTACATAGGTCAATAATTACCCTTAAGGGCGAAAACCACCAATAGGCCTAATAAAGACCTAATGCAATTAGGCCTTCCCAAAGCACACATTTCACTTCGACCTCTTAAAAACAATTTGAGAATCCAAAAATGGATTAAAAAATTAAAATTTAACTTTAATATAACCATATTAATCTCATCTTATCTCCCCAACACAATTTGGCTCTTTTCACTCCTTGAACCACCCAATTAGGACTACTCATAAATAGGCTTTCTTACTGCAAAAAAATTATTTTAACAAATACGATGCATAAAAAAAAATTTAATACATAACCCAATTTTTTTTTATATAATATTAATTACCTTATATTAAACATAATATTCATTAAAATTCATCAAATAGGACAAAATGCCCCAAACTGATCAACTGCTTAAGCTTACTCAGAACTGCACATAGGCCTTAAGAACCTAGTCAAAAACCTTTGAATTTTCCTAAATTTTTAGGATTATATAATAAATAAAAATGATTTAAATTTAAAATATGAGACCCATATAATAATTACATGGTAATTTTAACCTTCAACTTAGTTAATAATGACTTAGTAACATCATTTTCACTTGCACACGGAAACGCTTGTAACATTAAAAACATAGTCATGGAAACTAAGCCTTAAAACATATATGTAAAAAAAAATTTGATATTAAAATGGGTTTAAATTAATATTAATAATCCTTATTTTATCTTTTATAATATATATTTCATGGTTATATATCAATATTAGTCTTACAGACCAATCTGACAACTTCAGTCTATATAGACTTCATTGTGTTAGACAAACCATTTTGATGACAATTTTTTTATTGTTTATGAAAATTATAAACCATTATCAACCAATTTTATATTATGAATAATAATTTAATATTTTCCCCATTCATTTGTATCCATACCTAACCTCATTCTCATTCTTGCCTAGTTTTCTCATTTTCTTGTCTATTAGGCTTCTTTAGCGATAAGTCATCTTTCATGAATAATTTAGCACATTTTATATCTAAAAAATTATTATAAAATTTCATGGGAATAAAATAAAAGTATTTCTCATCATCTTCCATCCATTTTCATGTTTTTACCTAGTCAACCCTACCTACTACATCAAAATTACTATAAATAAGGGGTTTCTTATAGCTTTTACTCACTGTCAAGACAAACCAAAACCACATATATAAACTTAGGAGAGTCATTTACATATTCCAGACATAAAAATAAGTCATCAAAACTATTATCATCTATAATAAACAAGATATTTCATATTAGGTCATTATGAGGGTTTTAACTGGTTTCCTTTTTAGCAATCATTCATAAAAGATTGTCCCTCAAATCCAAAACCAATGCCAAGGAAATAAATACAGGTGATGTACCCAACTTACATGAAGTTACCAAGATATAATGAATTGGTTTCACATTCCAATGAGCACAATAAATTTATTATCGGGTCTACAACAACACTTTCTACGCACATATAGGACCTTATCACCAGTTTTAATGATTTCTTATTTAAGAAATGATCTGAACCTTTGTAAACACACTTAACATAACCTATGACACATATTTAAATGATATAAAGAGATTTGAAACCTTTTAAAATGATCTTTACCTCACATTAGGCCACTATAGGTCACTTTGTATATTAGGCCTTATAGTGCCTGCCATGCTTAGATCATGATCATGCCTTGAAAATTATTGCACTAATTATAAAAAATAATCCACATGTGATATGATCTCATATAATACTCATACACTATAAAAATTCATCACACAAGTCTCATACTCCTCACCTCATCATGTTGCTAGAATTATGCCTTCTCACTAGGTCTTCATGTGAGTTCTAATCCTCAAGACTTGACCTTGAAATTAATTTGAATGTTTCTATGCATCTTACCTATGTTTACATAGATTTTTATACTTTATCATATATGTAATAACATAAATCATCAATATTTAATATGATTTTATGAAAACACCTTCTCTTAGAACTAGAATAGGTTTCTCAAAAGATGTAGTACATAATAGTAGCTCACCTAGTACAATGATCTTAACTTTGACATGCCAAAAACATTAGAAAAACTACCATGTTTCCTTCAAATTATATCTCATAAAAAATACAATAGGATTACTTAAAATTTTCTCCTATCATGAGACTTCTTTGACACATATCATCTTACCATGCATGACCTCAAATTTGACCTTGACAAAATTGACATATGTCTTGACTTTGATATCAATGAAAGAAACAGTACTTTAAAACCAATAACAAGAAACATACCTCAATATTAATGATGACTAGATGATCATGAGTCACCCTCTAAGTCCCTTTTCCCTCTTATAATACTGAGCTAAACATGAGCATTGTGCCTTTAGATCTAGAATTGAACATTTTACTACCCAAGACTAAAACCTTTCATGTTTCCATTAAAAAGTAGTATAGTATCTCAAACTAGATAAGTAAAATGTCTACATGAATTTATATCTTAGATATTTTACATAAATCAAAATTCCATTGAATTATTTTGAATTATCTCCTTTAATAGTCCACTATTCCCAAGACATTAACCTTGAATAATTATAAACACTTGTAGGGCATTTATCTCCTTTTATGAAAATTTGTGTTTGATCAGAGAGATATGTTTACTCATGTTCCTAGCCATAAAAACACCTTGTATATTGAGGTCATTATTGAGAATCATAAAATCAAGTGGGTTCTTATAAAAAATGGTTTAGGGCTGAACATAGTATCACTAAAATTAATACAACAATTGGGTTATACTACAAAGGGCATAAAACCTAAAATAATCATGATCAAGGCCTATGACAACACTAAAAAGGAATCTTCTAGAACTATCTATTTACCAATAATTTTTGGGTCTATATTATATCATAATTTGTGGCATATTATCTTGAGGAATATTTCATTTACAATTAAGATAATTACTATTGTTTTAATGAGGAATATGATGATACATGTGAAAGTGATAGTGAATAAAAAGTAGATGCATATTCTTCTCTCAAACCTATCTCTTTTATTCCCTCTTCTAAAGAAAATAGTTTTGATAAATTGGAAAGATACTTTTCACCTCAATCTCCTATGCAAAATGCACCAAATGAACAAGTTATTGATGCACTTCCAAGTGAACCTATTATTGGTGATAATTTGCTTCCATGTGAACCTAATCTCTCTCTCTCTCTCTCTTTCACTACTTCAATGTTCAAATTACAACAATAAATGAAATAAAATAAAATTTTCAATGAATAGTTTAAATGATCCATCTCATGATCTCAACTCTACTTTACCAAAAGAATGTCTAAATGATAACACTCTTACTCTTGCTTCTCACATTGAAAATGGAAATAATGCATACACTCCATCCATGGATAACATAGATTCACATAATATTCCAATTTCACATGATAATTTATTGCATATTATAAAATAATTAAATTCTTCTCTTACACCTCTCCCTAGTGACAATGAAAGTGATAATGAGTATGATAGTGAACATGCAAATGAATATGAAAATGATAGTGACTATTAATAAAATTTTGATTATGATAATGCATGGAATATTGATGATTATTATGTACATAGAAAAGAAGAAAATGCATCTCATGTTTATAACTCTTCTCTCATTCCTCCTCTCAAACATCATGCACTACAAAATGTTGTTTCTAATATTCTGCATGATTATATTTCAAAAGATACACATAATAATGATAACATCACATCCTCTACTCAATTAGAATGTGATTCATTAAAACATAAAGATACCAATGAATCTCTTAATCCACCCCTACTACAGTAGTACCTATTTGTCACTCTTCACCTAAAGAGACTGGTAACCCACATCCCTCTATTAAAGTCCTGGTTACCATTCCTCCAAAGGTTCAAGTGAGCACACCCCCTCTCTATGATCCAATTACTAAATGTAGAGTTCCCATGGTTAAAATTAATGATTAAATTCAATGATTAAACAAACCACTTCAAGATGTTAATATACCATCTAAGGATATTATTTCTTTGATGCATGGAGTTGGTGAATTACAACACCAAATACATCCCCTTACCTTGGAAAATAATGTTTATAAGTCTTGGATAGATCTTAATGACTTACATGGTAACCCTCTTTTGAAGGCATTTTTAAAAGCTTCATTGCCTAAGTATTTTAAGATACCATCATTTCTCACTTTGATGGAATTGGATATCCATTCATACACCTTCAGGACTTTCAAAAAGCTTTACCATCTCATGCAAGTCCTTTGATTCTACTCAAGTTGTTCAAGTAGACACTAGTGGGTAATGCACATAATTGGTCATTTCATCTACTCCATATTGGTTCCTTTCACACATATGATGACCTTGAGGAGGCATTTGTTAGATATCACATAGAAAACATGGGCCCTCATGTTACATATAATAAACTTGCCACATTTCATCAAAATACTTTAGAGTCAGTCAGTGATTATATCTTATGATTCAAGATGCACATGTTAAGATTATTCTATAAAATAGTAGATGTAGAGATTCAACATATATTTCTTAAGGGGCTTCATCAAACAATCCTAGAGCATATAATATATCATATAGAGTCCTATTTTTGACACTTATAATATACAGTTCTAGCTTTGGAAAAAAAATTGGGATTGATTGAGATAGATTCAATTGATCAAATTACTCTATATTTCATAGCAGTACCTCCATATATAGTTCCTAGTAATAAACATCCACCATGTCCTAAACAAGATAAGAGATCACACCCGAAAAATAAACTAGTTAAGAATAGAAATCCAGTCCCCATAGCACAACATATAGTATGCACTATAGAGAATATCAACAAGGCACCACTATAGTTTGATTTAGAGTAGGATAACCTATATGTCATATTATTAGCACTACTAGATAGGAGGTTAATCACAATGCCTCATACTCATGACAAGAACCACATCTCTTACATAAACAACCACATCAAACCTTTTGTAACTATCATCATATCTATGGACATAGAGATAATGATTGTTATGGACTCAAAGATTAAATTAATAGATGTGTTGATAATGGAATCATAAAATTCACATAGGGGGCACAAATATCACCTCCATCATGGAACCATAGACCTCATTCCTTCACAATTGAGTCATCTCAAGATATTCCTTCATAAGAATCATCTATTACTCATCATGAAAGTAATGCAATTTCTAGGATAGAGCCTCATAAGAGATCTCCTCTCCCACCTATTTAGAAGGTTTGGAGACTATCACACCAAGAGAAGCCTACATATAACACTATAATTTAAGGAGTACATAGTGCAGTTCCATATACATATGTATCATAGTCATAGGCACCATAACACAGTACCGCTCTAGAGAGATATTCATTATAATAAATTTTTAGGGTCTTATCTCATATAAAAACCTACTATGGTTAATATTGGAGGAGCCCATATTGTAGAGCATTGCTTCAAAGACATATTCACTATGGATAAGTTTTTAGAGATCTATTTCATTTAGAAACCTACTATGATTAAGATTAAATGAGCCACCATCATAGGTTTCAACACCATCTCAATATTTTCTCAATCATATGCATCAAAATGGAGGCCATAGGGCATTATTTCATGCAACAATCGACTATGATTGTGGATAGATGAGCCTTCTTCACAACACATAGTTTCGGTTGCACATATAATAAGGTTACATTTGGTAGATTTTCCATGCATAGCTATAGTTAGTGTAAAACACATGTTACTACACACCATGAGTAATATGGGCACTTGCTCAATTTTCTATTACAGTTTCGATAGTAATGTGACACACATTAATACCAATATCAGTTCATAGATTCACTTATCAAGGCAATGATGGAGCAAAGGTCTAATTAGACTTTATATTCTTGAACCACTCTTTGGGAAGTGAATGCATAGAGTGATATCTTACATCCCCTCTTACTAACAAACTAACATTCCTTGTTCTAAATAACCATTTCTAGCCAAACCAAATTATCCAAATCCTAATTTTACCAATATCCTATTTTAAAATCTTAAACTAATTTACTTTACCAAATCAATTTAAAAATTAAAAAATAACAATTTTTTTACTTACATACACTTCAAAATCAAAACCAGTGCTACACTTTAATAATCAAATCACATCCCAAATAATATTTTACCAAACATATTCAACCTAAAATTCAATACTAGATTAGCTATTCCTAATCAACCATTTGAAATAAATATAATAATATATTTCAAATCCCATAACATAGTATGCATGAGTTAAAATAAAAACAAGTATCCATATATATATATATATATATATATATATATAATGAAGATTTCAATACATATAAACTAGTATGAAATACAATCAATCATGAATGAGCATCAATCCCTCAATCTCAATCTCAGATATTGCAGTGAGAGAGTCATCATAAGAGGCATGTAGGAGCTTAAGGAGGTGTGGGATCATCAAGTGCTAGGTTGGATTATGGGACTAGTACTAGAGGAGAGACTAAGATTGAGATTGAGGGATTGATGCTCATTCATTATTGGTTGTATTTGATACTATTTTATATGTATTTAAATCTTCATTATATATATAAACTAGTATCAAATATAACCAATCATGAATGAGCATCAATCCCTCAATCTCAATCTCAATATCTCCTCTATTACTAGTCCCATATTCCAACCTAGCAACTGATGATCCCACACCTCCTTAAGCTCCTGCATGCCTCTTACGATGACTCTCTCACTGTAATATCTAACCATGATCCTTACACAAGTCTTCATATTATTTCTAAATATCCATGTATTCATCCATAATCCTTATACTCACCAATTAAAAATACGGTGGGGGTATCTTATGCCTATCCATCTCAACCCTTAGAACATCTCTCTTTCTTGTTGCCCTAACATATGTAGTTATCACTATAATAGCTCAATCAAATAAATAATCATGAATACCAATTATAACTATCACTCACTCTATCAAAACCTCATCTACCACATCATTATGTACATGTCATGTGAGCTCTCAGAGTTTTGACTCAATGATGGAATCTTAGTACTCATCATATCCACTTCTTTCCCCAACTTGTGCTTTATCTTGAGCAACTCCCACTCCACTTGTACACAAAGTAAAACACTACATTAGATATACACTTTCAAATCAAACTAAAGCACAAAGTCATACATAATTTAAATATAATCACTATTTACCTCCCATCATCTAGACCCTCATACCTGAGAGTATCCCTTTCATCAATAAGATATATTAGATCCCATTAATGCCTTTCCCACCATGTAGTATATGCATCTATACATCCAAAATAAACCACATCGTGAATGTCTATAGTTTCATCCCATGAATCTAAAGGTAATGGTGTTAGCTTAGCCTCTATGGGCCTTGCATGAGATCTTACCCTCACTGGTGATCATGCACTCCTCACCCACACCCATGTTATTAAGGAAACATTTTATGGTATCCTAAACTATTTATTCATGTTTTCATACTAAAAGTGCTCATAAAATCCAACCCAATGGTTATGTATCCAATAACTTACCCTCATATACTACAACTGCACTCCATTTTCAACCCACCCAAGAAATCCTCTATAAGGCCTCCATATGATATCATAAGCCACCAATCTATCTAAAAATTTTCTATAATGATCCATCCTAGGAGACTAGATATCCAATATGCTCATCTACCACTCCCAAAATTGCCACAAAGGTGACCACTCTAAATAATGTAATCTAATCAGTTGCACAACTACTATGTGCTCATAAGCTTAATAATGAAATAATGTAGCTATACTCACTTAACCACTAAATGCTTCCTATGTAAACCTATAAAGATCCCTATATAGGTGGGTAAAAATAGTCCTACCCCATGAGAACATAGTGCTATATACCTCCACATTGTGCATAATACTATGAATCCTATATGCAATCAACACTCCACTCCCATCCATAGTAACAAATGAATCAAACAAAACAACCAACCACTTCCACAAGTATGGAACACTAGAATGCATAATAACTATCAATAATACATCACTATCATTCCCTCTTTGATGTATACCTAAGGGCACACTAAAAAAATACAAGGACACATGATCAATAACATTAGCACCTATGTCATCCTTCAATGTCACATGCCATCCACTAACTGACAAATGAAAAATGTGATACACATCCTCTAAATTCATAGTACTCTCCCCTATAGGAAGCTAAAATGTAAATTTATCTACATTCCACCTCTCACATATGGTAGTAATTAGATACTTATCCCACTAAACTATGCCTAGGTCACACACATAACCCAACCTGGCCCTATCTATGATAGCTCTCTCATCAGTAGACAATGGTAATGGCCTCAATGTCACCATAACTTGGCCCCTATTTAAATCTCTCATCCACACCTTAACTTAAAAAAACCAAAAAAAATATGTATGTCAGTCAATCATACCAATTAAATAACTAGGAAACACAATGATAGGTAACAAATTAGAATCTCAAAAAATTAGGCCTAGTGGACAACAACACTGGGTGCAGGACAATAATGCTAGATAGGAGTACTGTAACATATAAAACATCACTAAAACCTAGATAGGAGCACTATATGTAGGAAATGAGTGATGAAACTAATAATTTTTTCCTATGATAATTTAAAGATGTTAAAATTCCAAAAACATGCTTTAATATAGACAAAAATCATGCATTTTAGTTGCTTACCAGGATAACATCACCATCAGCCTCAATTTGGGCTGCCAACTACTTGAACAAGGTCATGATAGGTACTCATCTCCTTGGCATATCTCTGAATCTAAAGCTCCAAATCTCAAACTAGTCAATACACAAATGAATTTAAAATCAATCCAATTTCCTATATTACCTAGTTTTCTCAATCAAAGTAAAATACCATTTTGCCCATAACTTGAACCCTATAACTCCATTTTTCAAATAATTTTATTCCTTGGATTCATGACAATGATACCTAAGACATCACACAAGCTACACTACCTTACTACTTTATTTACCTACTATGGCATTCACATCTCTATATTTCTCTTACACCCAAATACACACCTTAGTCCTCACCAATCAAAAATTGTTCCACTTTCAGCAGCTCAATCTAATCAATCAAAAAATTCTCAATCAATTCAAAATATACCAACCTTATTTCTATTATTATGCCACTAATCATCAATTTTGGCTCAATATCCTCTATCACAAACTTTTTCCCCCTCCCCAAAAGGGGAACATCATTCCTATTATTCCTATTCTTACACTTACCCAAGATGCCCATCCACTCTCATAAGTGAATACACCATGGTTCATACACATATAGTAGTCAGATTATTAGATTCAACTTAAATCAATTGAGATATCTAGTGATTTAGATTACATGGGTCACTTATCATTAATCAAGACATTTAGAGGGATATAGATTCATTTTACAAATACACAGACTACTCAGATACAATGGTTCAAATCATACAGATCCATAGTGATTTTAGCTTATAGGTACATAGACTATTCAAATAGAGTGGGTCAAATTATGTGGATTAACAATTATTTTGATACAAATATAGACTCAAATACTATATTTGGGTGTAGCTACATAGTACATGTCTCACACATATAACATGACACAGTAACAAGACTAGATAGTAGATTATAAACATAGTACAAAGCATAGTTTTTTATCTCTATTTTTTTCACACGAGACATAACATGATAGGTCATATCATATGTGGTTATATAAATTTCCACATTCTACAAATGCATCACTCATATACCAAATTTGGGGGAATAACACAGATGTTCATGTTCTTCATCATCAAAGATGATACAGATGGAATGTAAGACATACCATTCTCTTCTTGCACATTGACCAGAGTTTAGATTACACCTAGTTATACCCAGGTTAAACCATATGGTCATCTATAGTGGTTGGTCCATTGCATTACCTAGACCCATACTACATGATTTTGTGTGAAATAGATGATAGACATTAGTTTTGGGCCTCTAAGAATTTATCAGTTCCATTTTAAATATTCATAGTGGGGACATGACAAATTTGTCTCTTCATAACATACAGATTCTATACACACATTATATATTACATGAATTTATGTGGGATAAAGGATAGACATTTGTTTTGGTCTTTTGAGCATTCCTCATTTTTATCTAGATTCAGTATAAGGGGCAAGCATTACCCTCCTTCTCCATGTTACATATATTCTACTTTTAGATTCAATACAGGGAACATCCATTTCAAGGATTTTTTCTTTCTCCAGGAACTATTCAACTGTTCATCCACTTCCATGGCCAAGAAGTGTATTGGAACCTTTTCAAAATATTTATCTCCACATAGGTAGGTTTAGTTATGCATTCTCTTCTTTATTTTACTCTAGTACTTCATTCTAGTGTATCATTAGAATAAAAGTGGGGAAAATATATACACCCTATATTGGTCATGTCTTTTCATATTCCTTTCATAGGAGACTCTGACTAGATAATATGATCCTTATTCACATTAGCCATGTCTTTTATTTTGCTTATCTTGATGTTATTTCTTGCTTTGGTCACCTTTTTACTTATTCTTAATCCTTTATAACTTTTCAGATGGTCATTCTAGCTCAACCAACATCTGTTTCCTATGTTAATTTCATCCCTCAAGTCCTAAGCCTATAAGATAAGATCAAAAAAATTTGACTATAGTGTTATACCCTAGGCTGTCCATTTTTAATGCTCTTATCTAAAGGCATTTTCAGTCCCAACAGTTAGGCTTCCTTGATGAATGAGTCTCAAGCCCTTCCTAGCTTCATCCTTAAGTTTTGTTTGTCTTTACAATGTTGAACAAATGTAATTAAAATTTTCAAATTCAAAATAAAGAGTCTCTTATATAAAGGACTTCACAAGGCATTTTATATCTAGCACTTACTACTTTGGCATAATACATAATTAAAAATCAGTCAATAGTATAGCTCAACATTTTGCATCACACATAGATTTTCATGCTTGATCAAGGAAGGGCCTAGGTAAATGTTCATTCTTACATCTATTGTGTACACTAATTATGAATATTCCCTAAGGGATAACTAAATTAAATTAGAGACCCTAGCTTTAGGGTTAATATATGTAGTAATCAAGATAACAAGTGTTCTAGATCATGTGATTTTACTTCCCCTAACCCAATTATTTTCCCTTTTGATTTTGATGTATTTATTGTTTCATGTGTGTAGGTATACCTATGTTTTTAATATCTAAATGGAATTATATCAATATCCATCAACATTCAACATCCAAAATTTCATAAGTAGGCTCACACAGAGATAATGAACAAAACCCATAAAACTCAAGTCTCTATGAGCAATTTGGATAATAACAATAGAAAAGGATAATAGTAATGGACCTTAGGGAATCTTGTTTTGGTGCTCCTATCCTTTCACCAAATGAAAGCTAGATCTAGGTTCCTGACATCTTCCTAGTCCTACATAATAGTTTTCAACCCCTAAATCTTTCATTTTATCCTATTTTTATAGATAAGTTTACTTATTTCCCTATGCAATTGATTTGATTAAACTGATATAAATCTATATTTTATTGTATTTAATTACATTTTCCCTTTTACTCCCTTTATTATTTAGGAACTAGACTCTAGTCTTCCAAAAATAATAAAACAATTTCAAAAATGTAGAGGCTGACTTTTACAATTATAACTATTGCCCTGGTTCTAAATTAATCATGAAGAAGAACAAAGAAATAGTTTTGCAACCACCCAAGTCAAATTATATCAACCCAAGTGACCTTACTTCCACTTTGGTTGATCCATTCCCTACACCACTTGCATAAAAGGTCATTATTAAGGATGCAATGATTTCCATGTACCATTTGAAAAATGCTTTTCGTATTACTAATTTTCCCAAATCTACTAAGTCATTTGTTCAGCTGAATCCTTCCCAAAACCCTTATAAAACCAACATGATTTGGAAAATTAAGAATGACATATACAAACCACCAATGGTATCTGTACCAAAAACTTCACCAAATCAATATCATAAAGCTTTTATTGAATGAGTTTGTTTATATTTTAATGGCATTACTAATTGCTTTTAGAATCTTAAGTATCCTATCCCTAATCAGATTATGGATAAATTTGATTATACAGATAAAGGATTTTGGCCATTGAATTAAGGAATCTTAGAACCATTATTATCGAGTAAGCCTAACATGAGTCAATGGCTCAGATCTATAACACTTTGGGGTGACCTCATGTATTTTGATAGTGATTCCTCTTATTCAACTAGCAATGAGACTCCTAGTAGTGACACAACATCCCATTATAGCATTTATGATGAGATTTTTAACACTGACCTATTTGACTCCAACTCCATTATGACCATCACATCCCATTGTCCCCTTTTCCTTCACCATCCCTAACTCATTGATTGAGACCAATAGGATTTTGTTATACTCCTCAATAAATTTTAGAATGAGCAATCTATTATTGAGTACATGGGCCTCAGAGACAAATTGTCAATTGGTGATCATAAGCAAGGATTTGACTTCTCTTTAGAATCTTATGATTACTTTAGAGAGAAGGCAAACTTTATTGGTCATTAAAAAGATAAAACATCAATATTTTTGGGTAAAAACCTCTTTTAGGCACTCACTAATTAGGGAAATAGTAAAGAAAAAGACAAGCCCTTAAATGAAAATCTATTTTAGGTGCTCTTAGATGTGGATGTTTTCTCATCTCCAAAGGATGTGCATTGTCTACCAAGTCCTAACTCCATCACCAGTGCCAATATCACATCATAATAACATAAAGTCTTTGACCATCTTGTTCTTAAATTTATAGAGATATTTTTTAGTTGGCCACTACCTAAACTGGTAGATTTATATTCATTTCATTACCCAAATCTTTGGGAAGAAAAACTAGAAGATGAAGTAGAAGAACAGGATTATGATTAGGCATTACCCAATATTATAGAAGATGGTTCTATGATCCTCATATAAAATACCACTAAAGTGAACTTAGGGACTTATGATAATCTCAAAATTGTTTATCTTAGAGCCTCCCTCACAAATGAAGAGTGTGACTACATTATCATTATTATAAGAGATTTCATTGATATCTTTACATGGGATTATTTTGACATGACAAGATTAGATCCTAACTTGGTTATGCATCAACTGATTATTCATATAAATGCTAAACTAGTCAAATAAAAACTAATAAATATGCATCCATTCATTGTTCTTTTGGTAAAAGCATAATTTGAGAAACTATTGGGAGCTAGCTTCATCAAACCACTACACAATTCTAAATGGATATAAAACATAGTCCCACTAAACAAAAATCCAGAGGGTATATGCCTTTGTATTTATTTTAGAGATATCAATAAGACATGTCCCAAAGATGAATTTCCTCTACCCAATATTGATATGATTTTTTATTATACTACTAGGTATGAAATGTTATCCTACATGGATAGATTATTAGGATATAATTGGATCAAGATAGTTCCTGAGGACCAGCACAAAACTATGTTCACCACATTATGGGGAACATTTTATTACCAGATCTTGTTGTTTAGCTTGAAGAACATAGGAGATACTTATTATAATTTTATTACTATCATTTCCCATGACATGATGTAGGATATTATTTAAGACTATGTTGAAGACATCCTATCAAAACAAAAAACATGTGCTATACATCCTAATGTTCTAATGATGAATCTTTTAAGAATATTTGTAAGTACAAGGTTTGTATGAATCATAAGAAGTGTGTCTATGATGTCACTTTGGGAAATTTGATAGGGTTTATTGGGTCACAAATAGGGATTGAAGTGGATCTTTCTAAGGTCAATGCCATTAAGGAAATGCCTCCACCTTTTAATCTCCTATAGCTCCATAGCTTACAAGGAAAAATATAATCTATTTGCAGGTTCTTTTCATAATTGGTAGACAAGTGTCACCTATTTATGCACCTATTAAAAAAAATGATCACTTTTAAATGGGATGTTTAATTTCAATTATAATTTATGAATCTCGTAACATATTTTTCCAACCTGCGAGTTTTGAGACTGCCAACACCAAAACAAACATTGATTCTTTATATTTTAGCTATAGAACATGCACTAGGGGAACTCTTAGCCCAATATGATGAATATGGAAGGGAACATGTGGTCTAATATTTGAGTCATAAACTTATGTCATATGAACATAAATATATGCCTATGGATAAGTTTTATTAAAAATGGTGTTTTCTTCCCAAAAGATGCAACACTACATGCTAAAGAATAAGACTATTTTTATTGTTAATGTAGACCCTCTCAAATATTTAATGTCCAAATCAAATCTTACAAGTTACATGGAAAAATGGGTCATGCTCTTAAGTGAGTTTGATGTTGATTACCAAAACCAAAAATCTATCAAGGGGAAGGTTATTATAGATCAAATTATAGAAGATACTATCATATATACTCAACCACTCAGATTTCATTTTCCAAACAATTCTATTATGATAATAAAAGAAGTGTTGCAAGAACCTGAATAATGGAAATTATAATTTGATAGTTCCTTCAAATCTTATGGATCTAGGGTAGACATTATTAATTACACCACAAAGGTATTTGATTTACAAATCATTTCACTTTAATTTTTAGTGTACTAATAATATCGCCGAGTATGAAGCCCTTGTTTTAGGAATTTATCTTATAGTAAAGTTGGATACCAATGTTTAATGGTCTATGTGGATTCTCAAGTGATTATAGATCAAACCATAGATCAATATTAGACTAGATATGACAATATTTTACCCTATAATCACATTGTGGATAATATCAAGACTCACTTCAAATCCCTACAATGTGAACAAGTACCATGAGCTAATAATAGATCAACCAATGCAATGGTGATAATTGGGTCCATGATACAAATTTATAGTGGTGCTAAAGATTATAAATATTTTATTGAAAATATTATATATCTATCTCATGTATTATGATATTTAGAGAGGGTATGCACCATTATTTATCCCAATCCCTCTCCTGAACTACCTTGGTTTCAATACATTTATAAGTATTTTCATGACCAATTATTTCCACTTGACCTTTCACATAATCACCAAAAAGTATTCCTTCATCATATAACTCATTATACCCTCCTTGGAAACATTATTTCGTAAAGTATATGATGAAATTATACTTCATTATTTATCTTTGAGAGAATCCAAGTTAGTGTTTAAGAAGGTTCATGAAAGAATGTTGGGGCCTACATGAATGGTGTAGTCTTATCCATGAAACTCCTCAAAAAAAGATACTATTGGCCCAAGATGTAAATAGATGATTTTAATTACATCAAAAAGTTTTTTACTTTCCAAAAACATGATAATTTGATACACACATTCTTTACCACTCCATCAAATTACTACATGATTTCCATTCTCTACATGGGGACTCAATCTCATCTATCAAATCAACCCAACCTTTTTTGATGGACACAAACTTTTTTTCACTACTATCGAGTATTTTACTAAGTGGATTGAGGATAATCCTCTCATTTACATTATCAATAAGTAGATTACCAAGTTTATCTGTTACTATATCATCTATTGATATGGTATCCTAGCTCATATTATATTTGATAATGGCAGATCATTTATAAAATGAGATGCTAAGGATCTTTGTACCAAATTAAAAATCAAGAATTAAAAATTCACACCATATGAACTATAAGGAAATGGATAATTTGAGGCATGTAATAAAACTATTTTCATAATACTAAAGAATATTGTTAATGATGCTAGTTGTAATTGGTAGTTGAAATTTTTTCTTGCCCTTTGGACTTATCACACTAGTCATCAAATGCCCACAAGATCCACTCCATACTCCTATATTTTTGGTATATAATCCATTATTCCAATTGAGATTTAGGTACCTTAACCATGAGTATCTTTAGATAACATTGAAGATGAAAAGGATTATAGAGTTGCTAGGTTGAAAGAGCTCAAGATCCTTAATAGCAAGCATTTGGCTATCCTAAACAACTTGAAATCCTATGAGAACTAATTATGTAGAAGCTATAACAAGTGCATTCTCTATCAAGAGTTTGAAATCGGTGGTTTTTTCTTAAAAGAGAACCATAAGAACATTAATTTTTTAAATAAAGAAGGGTAAACTTTAACACAATTGGTTAGGCCCATATGTTATCACAATAAATTATGGATCGAGGGCATATCGATTAGCTACTCTAGATGGAAAAGAGCTACCAAAATCCATGAGTATTGTACATCTCAAGTAGTTATAGTCTTAACATAATTTTAAACCATTCTATACAATAATCCTTACTTGGGGGAAACTTGTGTCAAAGTCATTTATCCCAATATTATACTCTGGACCATCCAAATCTGAACCATTTTTTTTTTCTATCTCATTCTATCCTAGACCATTCTACTATGAATAATATTCTTTTACCACCCTAGACTATTATGAATCTAGACAATTGTACCCCTAGACCATTGGCACTTTAGATAATTTATATTTCACTAGACTCATTTTCATTTCATTTTGGACTATTGTAACTTAGATCATTATATATAGAACTATATTATTTTAAAACTATGGATTGTTGTAACCTGGACCATTCTACCTAGAATAATATTCTTTTAAAACCTTGAACTATTGTAACCTAGACTGTTATATTCCATAACTAATTATGATCTTGATTATGATTCATAGGCATTCTAGATACACTTAACACCCATTTTAAAAAATTAGTTCAGACTGATCAGCATTTCATAACTTCCTTTTGTAGATAAGTGTATGAAGATATGTAAGCAAATATTTTTTGCCTACTAAAAGGTCCTTTAGATTTATTCTATACTACATACTATTCTATTATTATTTTGATGTTAGTTGGTAGACATTGTTTTCTTGACAAGATCACATAGGCTATTGTAGCTAGTTTATTTATTTTACCTACTTATGGGTGTGCAACTCTTTAGCTAAGTGATTTTCTATGCCATTATTTATATTCATGATCCCCATTGTAACTAGTTTAGCTATTGTTTGAAATATTACTTGTGGAAGTTAATATCCTCAATTGGGTAGTTCCTTGGGGATTTTGTTAATATTTCATTTTCTATTACTTGTCCCAAAAATATAAAAAAATTGAAACTGATAGAAAAAATAAATAAAAATATTTCCCTAAACCTCTATGTTGATCCCACACTCTAACCATTTTGTGAGCCATTTAAAGTTTGAACTCTCTCATTATTTTAAGAGTTAAACCATTTAGTATCTCATAATTTTAAATTGAGTTGAGATGCTTAGAAAATTTCAAAAACATTTTCCAAAGACCCTATGCTCTCACCATTTTGTGAGTAATTATCTCTTATACAATCACCATTTTATGAGCTCATTTCATTAATAATCTACAATACATTCATGTTTTTCTTATTAGCACCATTTTTTTATCTCAATTTCTAGGAGAACAACATTTGGCCTAAAGTTTATGATGGATCTTTCATCCATGGAACTATGTAGGAAGTGTCCACATACCTCATTCATCTAGAGTTATCTCGACCACCCCCTCCTTTTCTTATATTTTCCCTATTTTCATTTTTTATTTCTATTTCCCTATCACTTGGGGGCAACTTTGTATCCATTATTCTTGCATCATTGTACTAGTATCATTATCTCTTAGATTATGGGCAACCTTATCATAGAGTGTAATGCCTCTATTAAACATGCACACATAATTTATTTTTTATTTTCAGTAACATTATGATTAACCATTATTATTTTTTTGTTTATTTGTTTTTATTCTTGTTTTGTTGTGCTTTGTGATTTCTCTATTTATTTTTTCCTTTTTTCTTTCTTTCATTAGTGTATATTTACATTGTGTTCTATCTTTATTTTATTTGTTTGTGTTTTATGGTGTTTTCATTGATGTTTTATTGTGTTGTTACTTTCTATTTTTTATTAGTATTTTGTTATCCATTTATTGGTGTTTTATTATGCAATTATTTTTGTTTCTTGTTTTATTATTTTGTCTTATTATTTTGTTTTTTAATTTTATGTTTAAATACATTACGTAACCATTTTGAGTCTAACTTTTCCTTAGGCTTTCTTTGTTTACATTTTTATCTAACTTGTTTTATTATTTGTTTATTTTTCAAGTACACTTTGTTAGTACACATAGATATTGATTATCCATATATTGAATTCAAGTTGTTTCATAATTTATTGTTGATTTGTTTTTATACATTCTTGTTCCTACTTAAATCCTAATTGTTCATATCTTGATTTTAAGTTAGGTTTTACCTTAGTACAATTATTTTTATCCTTTTATTTTTGTTTTCTTTTGTTTAAAAATAAATAGTTATAACTCTAGTTTTAATAATTTTGATTATTATTCTTAGTTATAAATATTCACATTTGAACCAATCAAGTGAAAAAATAAATATAATGTTATTATAAGTTGCTCATACTTATGACACATAATTTCAAATTTTCTATAGTAAAAGTGAAGTGCTCAAAATCAAAAATTCAATGAAGCTTGAAAATAATTTATAAACACATCATATCCAATTCCTAACAAAATATATATTTTAGGTTAACTTTGGAAATAAATAAGACTTTGTGCAAGACATGCATCTCTTAACATACATTGTAAGTCTAATTGATTATTTATATGATTATTTTGGGATGTGTATATCCTAAATAATATTTTAGCATCTAATCATGTATGAAGTAGGACAATAAAAATACATCAACATCCATATGCTAACTAAGGATGTGCATCTCCTAAAACGAGCACATCAAAATATATCATAACAAGAGAAATATCATTGAAAACATCATGTGACAATCAAAGAATATTAATAGTCCATATACACATAGTAATATGCCAAAAATGGATATCATGTATATATATCTCAAAATCATGTTTTATACATCATAAGAGTATCTATACATCTCATAAATACAAAAACAAGAGCTAAAAAATGCACTCTCATCATGCTCATCCTTGGGTGGAATCTGATGGAAACTCTCACCCATCCAAATATAAGCATTACTAGTGGACATGGTGGTGGAGGCCCCCTAATAACCCACTATGTATTTGGTTGCATCATTGACTACTCTACCTCTATCCCCTATCTAGACCTACAGGTCCAGCTAGTCTATTGTGACCTCATATATGCCCTATAAGAAGCTATTATCTATTTCATAGGAACTACAGCCTAATAAGCTCACCTCTAATAGGATATCTCATAGTTGGCATGTAGGACATAATCCTTTGTGAACAAGGAATGATCCTTGGTTGTAATCATGTTTTATAATGATCTCATTGATTTGGCCCTTGTATCTATCCTATCTCTTTGAGCCTCAAGTTTTTCCTATGCCATCCTATCCATCTCTACCTGATTAAAATCATGTTCACCAACTACTGTCACAAACTCCATATCTCATGTGGCTAACTAGGCCTAAACCCTTGCTAACTATGCCACCTATCCTCTAGGTTCCATAATATATATATCCCTAGCTATAATAATACCTTTTAGCCTAGTGGTATCTCCTTTTGCAATAGCCAACTATGCCTATAACCCAGCCACATTACTTTATAACCCTATAATATTTGATAGACATGTAATAATCTCATTCTAGAGCATACCAATCAAAGCTTGGTCCTCTATGGACCTCCTTGTGCTTGAAGGCCCTACCTCTCCTAATCTTATAACCAAACTTGTACTTGTATCAGAGGGCCCTACCTCTCTTTTAAATTATACCATGGTCTCTATCATCCCTAGGGCATCCCTTATATCAACATCTTGACCATCCAACATAGCCATATCTACATCTTCTATAAGATCCTACTATTCCTGATGTTGTACCACCTATATTATAATTACATATGAAATAGCCACCTATACTATCACTTGACCCTATTGATACACTAGGG
Source organism: Torreya grandis (assembly GCA_037957365.1). Classification (NCBI taxonomy): domain Eukaryota; kingdom Viridiplantae; phylum Streptophyta; class Pinopsida; order Cupressales; family Taxaceae; genus Torreya; species Torreya grandis. Next base: position 473,863 of record JARHVA010007246.1, on the reverse strand, counting down.
CCTATCCGTAGTCTCAGCTCATTTATTCCCATATCTATCATAAGACTCGATAATAGGGCAATGGCCTAGTAAGTCAGATAGGTCTCACTCTAATCCATTATGAGGTATACACATTAGTTTCCCTTGTATCTATAACCCCTCTCATATAATCCCATAAAATATGAACCACCATATCATAGTCAATGACTACCTCTACCATGGGCATTAGTGTGCCCCACTCCTTGATCTCCTTGGTTATGTGTACAAATTAGTGTGGACCCTATGGTATGTATTACTACATACAAAAATAATATTGGACTTGATATGGCCTATATATTTACACCACATAGTCATGGTTCTCTATAATGTAGCATGGGTGATCATATATCCAATCACAAAAATTTCCTCCACCTATAAAAATGTTGGAAATATGATTATCCTTAATGTTAAAAGGGACATTATAAGCATGTCATTGATGTTTAATATTGAGTAATATGAATTAAGGATCTAAAAATAATATTATCAAAGATCAAGGATGATTGGAATACTTGTGTGAATGAGTGGAATTAATATAGTTATTCATATTGATCATATAGACATTTTGGGTCTATGATAAGAAAATATGAGAAGGTAGTTTACTGACATCACCATTACCATGTGTGGACAAGTTTGGGGGAGTTGGTCATATGGTTGTGATCACATTACTCCATAATTTTTATGAACCAAATTTAAAATCATGCAATAGAACACAGTTAAAGATATTGGGATACAAAGTTGGCTACTCAGATAAAATTCACTAATTTTCCATACTTAGCCAAATTTGTAAAAGGGTTCAAGCAAAGCCAAGTAATCATGTTGATGAGGTCAAAATTTTCACACATGGAGGTGTTAGGAGAAAAAGAACAAATGGTTTTTTTCATTTTTATGCTTAGTTTATATGCACTAAATATTAAATCACACAATGTAGTGTGACAAAAGATATACATGAGTAAATCTGGGCTCCCAAGAATTTTGATAGTGTTTTCTCACAATAAAATTTATAAATTACAATAAATAGCTAAGAAGGAATTTTTATGATGCCATATCTTACACATATGAAGAATTTAGGGCTATTTGAAAATGTGGATGGAATCCCCTATGTAATAAGATCTTATGTTCTAAATTGTAGGTCATGTGACTAAGCACAACAAGAGTTATCCAAGTGCAAAGTTAGCCTTCTAGGCATATTGAAATTGTCCTCATACTTAGTCAAATATACATAAGGTCTTGAAAATTTGTCATGATTTTACAAAGACCATTTATGAGAATTTCAAAAGGAAATAGATATAATATCTATTATGGGTTTTTAATGAGCATATTAGATATATGGTCCATAAGTTTAGATAAAAAGTGATGAGCCCATAATTGAATTATCTTTTATCTTGGACATTATAGGGTTTATTAGTTAAAGCTTAATGGTTTAAGTCATGGAATTCATAGGATTTTATATTTTTATGTTGATTAGATATAGTTAGGACTTTGTAACGTAAGTTATAACTTAAGCCCTTGTCATCATTAAAAAATAGACCTCTTCGACCTAGTAATTACTAGCTCAAAGTAGTGATCAAGACTTTATATTTCCTAAGTGTTAAAATAAATTTTTGCCCCAGCTTGATCAACATATAGTGCTTAATCATATGTTGAAGATCCAAAGAAGTGTACAGAGGTCAAATTATCAAAGGCACCTCCAAGTAAATGTGTTAGTGATAAGTGTCACAATCACAAAGCTTGCATACTAAATCTATAGAGTAGTTTAATGTTAAAAGGTCAATGAGTAAATTGAGATTTCCAAGTATCTCAATATCAAGAACTAATAGTAATGTGAAGAAGGCACATGTTAATCCCAAGTGTCACATTCTCTAGAGCTAAGTAGAGATAAATATCAAGCTTATCAGAATATTTGATAGTGAGTGGGTGATCATGCAAAGGAGATCCAATGGAGTGAGTGGAATCAATGGTATAAATTGATTGAGGTTTATCAACAAGGTGGTGAGTTAAATATTGAGCAAGTTTTATAATATTGATAGAGCATAAGCATTCTAAAGACTCAAGAAGCAATGAGATGGGATAAAGAGCTAGATGTTTAACATAAATATAGAAGTAAAGATCATGATAGTATGAAGATCTAATGACATGTGGGAGCTTAGATCAAGAATTTCAACAAACACATTTTAAAGTTGAATAGTAAAATTCCAAGCATACAAGGATTTCATGGAGAGAACGAGCCTATTAGAGATTGATCAAACATACATGTTTTAAAGTTAATAATATTAAATGAGGATCACTAGATCATGAAACAAAATATAAGATCAATGGTTGATATTTAAAGATAGGATCAGTCTAATGATCAAGCATAAGAACATGCAGAAACATGTGGGTAATCCATATATTATGATATAGATAATGAGATTTATTGTTTTAAATAATTAAATTTATATAAAGATGCATGTGCATCAAACTAGAGTCCAAAAATTGCTATAGATAGTAATGAGACTAGAAATCATGGTGATGGTACATGAATTCAAGATGCAGGAAAATTAAAGCTCAATAGATAATTAACTATGTCTAGAAAATAGTGTGATGTGTTTGTAAACAAGTGTGAACATAGAGAAGATATAGAAACCTAGATCAAATGCTTATATATATGACATTTAGGACATAGGGAAAAGTTGTTGGCATATTTAAATTATGTCAAATAGATAAATACAGAGACACAGATATATAGGTTCAAAGAAGAGAAGAGAAGGGAAGAGAAGAGAGATGAAGTGTAGAGCATGAATAGTTATAGACTAGATGTGTAATAGAGAATAAAGGATTGGATTCTTTTATGAATCAACATTGTAATTTAGAGTTATATATCCATATATATATGACAAGTGGGTATCATCTGATAAGTTGATTTGGTGATTAGTTAGAGATTAGGTGCTTCCTTATAGTTGAAACTTTTAAATCAGGGGATTGGTGTCTCCTTAGGGTTAGTGCCCTTAAATGTGTAACTAGTGAGGTTTTGACTATGAGGATAGATTATAAAAGTAGATTGTAGTAGCTATTCTTACCATGGTTTTTCTCGTATTGGGTTTTCCACATATACATATGGTGTCATGTGAATTTATGTGTGTGATCTTTTCATATTTTTTTATTTTGCATATGCTTTTTAATATATTCTAAACAATTTTATAAAAGTACTAAGTTAATCAATATACTGATTTAGCCCCCCTCTCAGTATATAATTGTGTTCCAATAATTGGTATCAATGCCTTGGTTCCTTAAAAGAATATTAATGAACTTAGATAGATCTTAGAATGGTGAACACAATGGCTAGTCAAAAAGGTTCTTCCTCAAACAAGGTATCTCTCTTTAATTGATCAAACTATGCATTCTAGAGCATAATAACGGAAGAATATGTATCTTCATTAGGTTTTAATGTATGGAAGTCTGTTGTGAATGGATATATAGATCCTATTGATCAGGATGCCAAGAAACCATATGAGAGCAATGCCAAGGCTAATAATGCTATTCTATGTGGATTGTCTAATTCATAGTTTATCAAAATGATGCATTGTAAACATGCACAATATATCTAGAATAATCTAAAGAGAATCTATGAATGAAATGACAAGGTAAAGTAGGTCAAGCTACAAACTTACAAAAGGAAGTTTGAAATACTTAAAATGAACGAGGAAGAGAAAATTGTAGACTATCTCCTTAGAGTGGAAGAAATAGTCAATGCAATCAGAGGCCTTAGAGAAAAGATGAAATAATCAATCATTTTCAAAAAGGTCCTAAGATCTCTATCATCATGGTATGAATTTAATGTCTCTATAATATAAAAATCAAGAGATATAGATAAACTCACTATTGACGAGTTGCATGGAATGTTCACTACCTATGGGATAATAATGGGAGAAGTAGACACCTTCAAAAGAGAAGCTATATTTAAAATATCTAAACTAGTACGGCAAAATCATCTACTTTTGGATCCGAGGAATCTAATGACGAAGAAAATAAATTTGTCAAAATATTAATGAGAGTGTTAGGAAATTACAAAGGTAAGTTACCCTTTAAATGCTTTAACTATGGTAAATTAGGACATTTTGATATCAAATTCCCTTAGAATAAAAAGGATAAATATGAGCAAGAAGAAAGTAGTAAAAAACTGAAATCTCACTATTCCAAGAAGAATAAAATCTTCAAAAACAAGAAAGGCCTATAGACAAAAGAAGACAATGATTCAATGGATGATAGTGATAGTTCTGATGATGATCATAACTATGTTTTTATGTCTAAGGAAAAGGAAGTCATATTCATGACAATATGATCAACTTCTATGGATCAAGAAGAAGTTGAAGACTCAGATGAAGAATAAGAAGGAAAAGTGGACCTAGAGTGTGAACTCATTTATGATTTAGAGGAAATTGACAAAATAAGAAAATAGAGCTCAAAATAGAAGAAGCTTGGAAAAAAGAAAATTGAGAAAATGTCCAAACATATTGAGAAATTTGATCAAATGGTGGTGAGCCTAAATACACAAGTTGAACATTCCAAAAGAATAGAAGATGTAATCAAACTTGAACTACAATATAAATCTGATGAGTGCATGAAGTTAAAAGTAGAGATAATGGCTTTAAGAAAAGAGCTTGAGAAAGCTAAAGGACAACTAGATCAAATACTAAAGTTGATAAGAGGATCATACATTCTTGATGAATTGAACAACTCTCAAAATCCCTCAAAAGAGAGATCATGTCTTGGTTATGAAAAATGAAAACTTTCCATAACTAGTACATATGCAAACCTATATGACAACTTCAAAGTAGAAGGAAAATATGGAGCAAAGAAAGAGTAATATTTCAAGGATAAAAAATTAGACTCAAACATAGCTGATGTGAAAAAAGTGTTAATCACAGAATATACTAAGAGGTGGGGGTGAATCAGTATATTATAATCTTATACATCTTTCCTTTAACCAAATTCCACTTAATCAAAAATTCAAGATATGCAATAAAACTCAAACAATAAACATTCACACAAGAAAAGAGAGACACCAGATATAACATGGAAACCCAATGTGGGAAAAATTGTGGAGAATCAATCTCAAATATATTCATGAGAACAACCCCACAGGAGCACCATACCCCTTTGCCAAGTACAAACCTCAGCTATAATTCATGAGCACCAACCCATAAGAGATTCAAACCCTTTTGCTAATCACCAACCTAGCACCTATTCATGAGCACCAACCCATAGGAGCACCAACCCCTTTGTCGAGCACCAACCCATCAATAATTTGTGAGCACCAACCCATAGGAGCACCAACCCCTTTGTGTATACCTCACACCTATCTCTCAATGTTTCTATCTCAACAAATGATAGATCAATACAACATCTCCTTCCTCTCTCTCACCTTTGCTCTTCTAAGCTAAATATAACAAATACAAATCATATTCATCTCTCATAATTGCTCTTCTAAGCTAGATATTACAATATCAAATCAACCTCTCTCTTCCATATTACAAATGGCTACTCAAGTCTTTATTTATAGCTTTCCAAATGACCTTTGGCCTTCCCCCTTTGTGACATTTCAATCCTCATGGAAAATGGCACCAATCTTGGATGACCCTTCATATCCAAGCATTTGAAAAGTCATGTGGTGACCCTTCATGACCAAAAACGTATTTCCCACTTTTGTCCTTATCTTTGGTGACTTTTCGTATTACTCAAAGTGTCCCTTCATGAGAAATTCACCCTTTACTCTTTTGTCTTCACTTGGTGACTCTTGGTATTCCCCAAGATGACTCTTCATGGTAAAATGCATCCCATCCTTCTTTTGTCTTTATCCCATGACTCTTCGACTTCTCCATGGGCCCTTATTTTGTCTCATATGCAACCAAAAATATATTTATTAATATTAAATAAATATTAACTCATATTAGCCAAGATAAACAAAATTAAATGTAATGGGGCCTTTATCACCAATAATACTAAACCTTTGACATCAATGACAATATTTTCAACAATATCCTCCTTTGTCATTGATGGAAACCTCAATCCTGAAACTACCACATCCTATCACCTACACATACCATCATCTAAAAACATACAGTAACTCCCCCTTATTGTAGCAACTTGTACCTATTCCCTGTACCTCTTTTTTGCACATGTACCTGTACCTATTATTCTCCCCCTTTGACATCAATGGAAAAGAGCCTACCTAGAGCTAACACTTAGCTCCCCCTCACTTGATGCTGAACATCAATGGCAGGTATTAATAGAGATTACTCCCAACTCCTCTCGTTGATCTTTGAATGTATCCTTTGATCATGCCTTTGAGAAGATATCTGACAATACATACACATTGTTCCCTATCCTTTGACCATTTGCAATCAACTTATTTGAATATTTCCTTCTAATCTCAAAACATTCCACATGAAACTTTAAGGTGTATTCTTGATTACATATTTGACTTACAGTCAATAGATTATGCTGACAAAACATTCTTAGCTTTGGCTCTACTAATATCCAAACTTAAAATACCTTTTATAGCTATCTTGGTAGTGGTTTTATCTTCAAATTTCACTATGCCACCATTGATCTTCTTTAATTTTATCTCGTGTCATATGCCTTGAACATCCGCTATCAATGAACCATGGATGATCTTTATCTCTTACATGCAAAGCTGTTTGAACCAACATAGAATCTTCAGGTTATTTCTTCTACCATGAACATGACTGAACCTTCTTCTTGATGAATGGAACTTTAAAACTTTGATCCTTCTTGATTGAATCTGCATGAGTATCCTTTTCTTTCTCTCTAAAATTGTTAGCTCTTTTTCAACATTCTAATTTCTTATGACCATAATCATTTGAAACACTGCATATGAAAGAATCATTCTAATAGCCTCAAACCATAATACTAATGCAAAATTTTCTTCAAAAATATATTCCCTCAAAAGATATACAAATTAATTTGCCGAATCACCTTCTTGTCATGCAACATAACCAAGACCTAATAGCATCCACCATGCTTCAATTTTTAAAAGTGTTTCCTTGAAGCCTAGAAGAGACACCCCACACAATAGGGTTTTAGAAATAAATCTCAGGAGATTCCCACATCTCCTCTGTTTCTTATTTGATCTTCTTGTGTTTTTCTTTTAGAATCCGTTTAAGCATGTCTAACCTTTTTGACTTACTAACCTTATCATTTATGATGTTTTTATTTTTCTCAACTTTTGCAACTATCTTATCTTGACAAAGCTCATGCTCAAATATAACAAGAGATTCTGCACAATCCTTCTTATCTGAGTCTTTATCTACTATAGCCAGTAATTCATTTTCATTCTTGAACTCAACCTGATCAACCTTTACTATTTTAGGTCTCCAAACCTGAATTTGTTTTTTCTCATATTTTCTAGGGTCTCTGTAACCTTTGACATACTTTGAATATCTCTTTACTTTATTTTGGCATAATCTAGCAATATGTCCAACCTCATGACAACAAAAGCAAACAATATTTCTCATACCTTTTTCTTGAACATGACTGAGATCTCCCTTTGAATGATTACTTCTCCTCATATAATCTCTTGCCCTATGACCAACATGATGACAAACAAAACAATAACCATGAAAATAATTTGAAAACTTGAAAGCATTGGGCTGCCTGATTGGCTTCTTTGATTTGCCTACAAAACTTGCATCCTTCTTTCCTTGGACTAATATTTCATGATCTTTCTCAACTTTGATTATAATCTTCTCATGATTATCCTTTAAAGAAATTAACTCATTCTTCAAATGATTACACTCTTCTTCTTTTGATGTTAAAATTGAAGTTGCAACCTCTAACTAATTCTTAAGATCCTGAATAAATATACTATTTTCTTTTACTTCTATAGCCAACATAGAATCCAAGATACACACCTTTTCCTTAAGATCCTCAAACATAGATTTTATCTCTTGATTCTCCTTATTTATTTGCTTGGCCATCTTATGATTTTCTTTGATCTACCTTCAAGCTGTTAAACTCTTTCTAAAGGAACCTGCTCTGGTACCAATTGTTAAGCACAAAATATACTGAGAGGGGTGGGGTGAATCAGTATATTATATATCTTATAAATCTTTCCTTTAACCAAATTCCACTTAATCAAACATTCAAGATATGCAATAAAACTCAAACAATAAACATCCACACAAGATAAAGAGAGACACCAGATATAACATGAAAACCCAATGTGGGAAAAACCACAGAGAATCAATCTCAAATATATTCATGAGAATAACCCCATAGGAGCACCATACCCCTTTGCCAAGTACAAACCTTAGCTACAATTCATGAGCACCAACCCACAAGAGCTTCAAACCCCTTTGGCGAGAACCAACCCAGCACCTATTCATGAGCACCAACCCATAGGAGCACAAACCCCTTTTCCGAGCACCAACCCAACAACAATTCGTGAGCACCAACCCACAAGAGCACCAACCCCTTTGTGTATACCACACACCTATCTCTCAATGTTGTTATCCCAATAAATGATAGATCAATACATATCCTTCCTCTCTATCACCTTTGCTCTTCTAAGCTAGATATAAAAAATACAAATCATATTCATCTCTCATAATTTCTCTTCTAAGCTAGATATTACAATATCAAATCAACCTCTCTCTTCCATATTACAAACAGATACTCAAGCCTTTATTTATAGCTTTCCAAATGACCTTTGGCCTTCTCCCTTTGTGACCTTTCAATCCTCATGGAAAATGGCACCAATCTTGGATGACCCTTCATATCCAAGCATTTGAAAAGTCATGTGGTGACCCTTCATGACCAAAAACGTATTTCCCACTTTTGTCCTTATCTTTGGTGACTTTTCATAATCCTCAAAGTGTCCCTTCATGAGAAATTCGCCCTTTACTCTTTTGTCTTCACTTGGTGACTCTTGGTATTCCCCAAGATGACTCTCCATGGGAAAATGCATCTAATCCTTCTTTTGTCTTTATCATGTGACTCTTCAACTTCTCCATGGGCCCTTATTTTGTCTCATATGCAACCAAAAATATATTCATTAATATTAAATAAATATTAACTCATATTAGCCAAGATAAACAAAATTAAATGCAATGGGGCCTTTATCACCAATAATACTAAACCTTTGACATCAATGACAATATTTCCAACAAAAAGTTGAAGGAGAAAATAATCCTAAAGAAAAGAAAAAGACAAAGGTAGCTGATACAGATGGATACATAAAAGTGAGAGACTTGAAGAAGCTAGAGTATAAAAGAGATCCTCATATTGCATAAATAAATTCCATGACTATTTATTCCTCATCTTTATATGGTTATTTTTATACCTATAATTAGTTTTGTCATAGGGCTATTGATTGCAGAGTTATACCTAAAAGGAGAAAAATATTTGTAAGTAGAAACTCATTTTCTCTCTTATTAGATACAAATGTAATATGCTATAGTTGAAATAATTTTGGTCACATAGCTAAAAATTGTAAGACAATATTTATAAGACCAAAAAACACAAATTAAAAAGGAAGGCATGCCTCCCAGTGTGAAAAAGGGTTCACAAGTCTCTAAAAAGGAGAAAAAGAAATCAAATAAGAAACCCAAGGATGTGTGAAAAGTGAAAGATCAATCTATGATTTTTCAAATTATAATCCATGCCAATGAGTAAAATTTATTGATAATGAATAATGATTTCTCAAAATATATGATTGGTGATAAGATCAATTTCATCAAATTTACCAAATGTAAGGAAGGATCTGTCATCTTAGGAGACAACACTGCACTAAAGATCAAAGGTAAAAGAACCTTGAACATAGATTAAAATTGCCTACAAATAATGTCCTTTATGTTGAAGGATTGAAACATAATATACTAAGTGTCATCCAAATGTGTGATAATGGATATAAGGTCACATTTAATTCTAAAATAATATTTGTACAAGCAAAAATAACTAAAAGTAATATCTATAATATTATTGAAGTGAATGGTAATAGCTGCTTGATATGAAAAATTAATGATAGTTGGTTATGGCATCGAAGAATGGGTCATGTCAAATTTGATAACCTAGTCAAAATAATCTTAAATAAGTTTGTTAGACACATGCCTAAGATAATCAAACTTGCAGACACTACTTGGATGGAGTGTCAACTAGGCAAGTAGACAAGGGCCAAATTTCAAACAAAGGAGTATGTAATTACAAAGCCTCTAGAATTAGTTCAGACTAATATTTATGGTCTTACTAAGGCAAGAGGATATGAAGGAGATAGATACTTCATTTATTTGTATATTATTACTCAAAAATGACATGGGTAGCCATTTTGAAGGATAAGTCATAGGCATTTGAGAGATTCAAGATCTTTAGGGCCATGGTGGAGAATGAGACTAGACAAAAAATCAAATACTTAAGATATGATAAAGGTGGTTAACTTACCTCAAATGATTTCATATAGTATTATTATAAGTATGGGATCAAAAGGTATTACTCTATAGCAAGGACTCCATAATAGAATGGATTTGTTGAGAGAAAGAATAGGATAGTCAAAGAGATAAATAGAACAATGCTAACAAAGGCCAAGTTACCTAATGTATAAAGGATAAAAGTAATCCAAACAATAGTATCATCTTGGATAGAGTTTAAATAAGGGTAAACATTGACAAAAATTCCTATGAGCTATGGTAGGGAAATCCTACCTCTGTTAAGTACTTTAGAGTGTTTGGAAGCAAATGCTACATTGGGAGAAAGGAGGACAAGTTAGGAAGTTTTGAATCAAGATGTGATGAAGGAATATTTTTTAGTTATTCCACCTAAAGAAAAGCCTAATTTTTGTACAATAAAAGGCTACACAATATTGTAGAGAGTATTAATGTCAAGATTGAATGAGGAATGAAACATGTTGAACCTGATAAAGAAATATATAATAAGGAATTATATTCTAAAGATGAAGAAGCTAATGAAGAGCATGAGGAAGTAAATGAAAAGGCCCCTATAATATTTGTTCAAAATGATCATCCTATAGATCAAATCATTGGAAATAAGAATGAAAGAGTTCAAACAAGGAGAAGATCTATAATGAATAAGGAGTAGGTAAGTTTTACTCTAATGTCTGAAATTGAGCCTAAGAGATATGTTGAAGCCAAAAAGGATAAGAATTTGTTAAAATCCATGGAAGAATAATTAAGCCAAATTTAAAATCAAAAAAATTGGTAATTAGTGTCAAGACCTTCAAATAAGAATGTGATAGGTACAAACTGGGTCTTTAGAAACATGCTCAATTAGGATTGAGCTATTATAAGAAATAATGAAAGATTGGTGTGCAAAGGATATGCACAAGTTGAGGGAATATATTTTTAGGAGATATTAATTCCATGTTATATATTGGAAGCTATATTAATGTTTCTAACATTCTTTGTTTACAAGAAATTAAAATTTTATCAATTGGATGTTAAGTCTGATTTCTTAAATGGGAACCTACAAGTGGAAGTTCACATAAAATAACCTAAAGGTTTTCAGTTGTTAAAGGAAGAATATCATGTGTGCAAATTGAAGAAAGATCTTTATGGTCTGAAATAGGCACCTAGAGCATGGTATTCAAGATTAAACCAATACCTACAACAACAAGGTTGTAATAAATGATGTGCAAGCAAAAATTTGTACTTCAAATCAAAAGTTAATCATATGTTAATTATTATTGTTTATGTAGATGACATCATCTTTGGTGGTAGCAACAACAAAATGTGAAAATAATTTTCTACACAAATGCAAAGTGGATTTGATATGTCTAGTCTTGGAGAATTTTATTTCTTCCTTGGTTTACAAATAACCCAACCTGATGAAGGGATATTTGTATCCCAAACTAAAAATGTGAATGAAATGCTCAAGAAATTTGGAATGCAAAATATCAAACCTATTATTACTACCATGATAACTGGATACAAGTTGGTTAAAGAGGATGAGTCCCTTGATGCAAATTAGATAATATACAAATTAATGAAAGGTAGCTTGATATACCTAACTACATCAAAGACTTGATATCATTCAAGAAGTGTGCATGGTTACAATATTTTAAGCTAATCTTAAAGACTCACATATAAATGTAGTGAAAAATATCTTTAGATACATCAAGAGCACAATTGAATATGGACTATGGTATCCTACAAGTGAATTTTTCACTTTGACAGTATATACAGATGTTGATTGGGTAGGAAGTGTGTATGATAGAAGAGGAACTAGTCGTGGCAAATTTTTCATTAGAAATAGACTTGTTTCATGGCTAAGAAAAAAACAAGAGTTAATTACTCTTTCTATAGTAGAATCAGAGTATGTAGCAGTAGTGGCATGTTGTACTCAGGTCTTGTGGATGAATAAAACACTAAAATACATCAAGTAAGAGTACAATTCACCCATCTCCATTATTTTTTATAATTCAAGTGCTATTAATATATCAAAAAATCTAGTGATGCATTCTATAACCAATGACATATTAGTCAAGTATCACTTCTGAAGAGAGAGGGTTGCATATTAATAGGTCACAATGGAATATGTGCCAACTTTGGACCAAATTGTAGATATATTCACCAAACCTCTTCACAAGGAATAATTTGAGTATCTAAGATAGAATTTGGGAGTGGTGGATCCTACATCACATCACTAGATCCTAGTGATAGGGCATGAGTCTAGGGAGAGTCTCATTGAAGCTTTTTTAATCCTGGGAAAAAGAAAAAAAGGCAACTCAGGTATGCATACTCTTGTAAATTTCTAGTGAGTTGATGGTTATAGATTCCTAGATAAACTCCTTTATCTAATAAAGGGGGAGAAACATTTGGATAATAGATTATTAGACAAATTCCTTTATTTTATAAAGAGGGACAAAATTTTGGACAAATAGTCAGATAAAATCCTTTTTCCATTGATGTCAAATGACGAGAAGAAGAGAAAATGCTCTGGAGAAAAAGTGCAAATGTCAAAGAAGTATAACAAGTGTCCAAGTTGAGTATTAGGGAAATGTACCATTGATTAAGGGGGAGCAAGTTTGGTATAAATATATTTAGTTCATACTCATCAAAAGCTAATGCAAGTAGTGCTAGAGAAGTAGCATAATATTAGAATATCAGAGCATTTAGTTTTCCATCAATGACAAAGGGGGAGATTATTAAAAATATGATTTTTATTGATGTTAGAAAGGATATTATGAGAATGTCATTGACGTTTAAGACTAAGTATTTTGATTTGAAGATGTGTAAAGGATCTTATCAAAGGTTAAGGATTATTGGAATGCTTGTGTGCATGAGTATAATTCATTCTATTCTTCATATTGATCATCCATACATTTTAGATCTATGATAAAAAAATTTGAGAAGGCATTTTGTCGATGTCACCATTACTGTGTGTGGATAAGTCTAGGGGAGTTGGTCATATGGCCATGATCACATTAGTCCCTAGTTATTATGCACCAGATTAGAGTTCATGAAAATATGGGGATGCAAAGTTATCTACTCAAACATAATTCACTAATTTTCCATAGCGAAATTTGCAAAAGGCTTCAAGCAAAGCCAAGTAAGCATGTTTATTAGGTCAAAATTTTCATACATGGATGTGTTAGGAAAAAATGATCAAATGGGTTTGTTAATTTTTGTGACTAATTTATATGCATTGAATCTTAGGTCACATGATGTAGTGAGATAAAATATATGCATGAGAAAATTTGGGCTCCCAAGTATTTTGACACTATTTTCCCATAGTTAATCAAATTTGTAAATTGGAAGAAATAGTTGAGCATACATTTTTATGATGTCATATCTTGCATGTATGAAGAATTTAGGAGTAGATGAATATATGGATTAAATACCCTATGTAATATGATTTTATCTACTAAATTATGGGTCATGTGACTAAGCACAACAAGAGTTATGAAAGTGCAAAGCTAGCCTTCTAAGCATATTGAAATGGTCCCCATACTTAGTCAAATATACACAAGGTCATACAAAGTTTTCATGCTTATACAAAGACTATTTATGTGAATTTACAAAGGAGTTAGAATATTTATTATGGGTTTTTCATGAGCATCTTAGATATATGGTCCATAGGTTCAAATGAAGAGTGATGAACCCATAATTGAATTATATATGTTCTTAGACATTATATGGTTTCTCAGTTAAACCTAAGGGTTTAATACATGGTGCTCATAGGATTTTTTGTTTTGATGTTAACTAGATATATCTAGGACCTAGTAGCTTAATTTATATCTTAATCTCTTGTTTTTATTGTAAAACTAGCCCCTTCAACCTAGTAATTATCAGCTCTAAATAGTGATCAAGTTTTTATATTTCCCAAGTATTAGACTTAATATTTGTCCTATCTTGATTAATATATAGTGATTAATCATACATTGAAGATCAAAGGAAGTATACAAAATTAAAATTTTCAAAGTCACCTTTGATTAAATGCACTAGTGACAAGTGTCACAATCATGAAGCTTGCACGGTAAGCCTATAGAGTATTTATATTCAAAAGGTCAATAAGCAATGAGAGATTTCCAAGTGTCTCAATATTAGGAACTAAAAATAATGTAAAAAATGCATGTGCTAATTCCAAGTGTCACATTCTCAAGAGCTAAGTAGAGATAAAGATTGAGTTTGTTAAAAGATATTACGGTGAGTGGGTGATCATGCAAAAAAGATCCAACAGAGCAAGTGGAATCATTGGCATAAAGTTCTCAAGGTTTATTGACATAGTGGTGAGTTAAATAATAAACAAGTATTATAATATCTATGGAGTGTAAGCATTCTAAAGACTAAGGAAGTATCAAGATGGGATAAAGAGCTCAATGTTTAACGTCAAGACAGAAGTAAAGATCATGCTAGTATGAAGATATAAAAACACGTAGGATCTTGGATTAGGAATATCAATAGATACATTTTAAATTTGAATATTTAAAGTCTAGAAGCATATAAAGATCTAACAAAGAGCATAACCCTTTAATATATTGATCAAATAGACATATTTTAAAGTTAAGTAGATTGAACATGGATCACTAGATCATAGCATGAAAGATAAGATCAATCTAACATTAAAGTAGAGGAACATGTAGGTAAGGAATATATTATGATATAGATAATGGCATTGATTATTTTAATTGATTAAATCTATGTAATAATTCATGTGCATCAAAACTAGAGTCTAGTAAATGTTATAAATAGTAATAAGACTAGGAATCATGGTGGTGGTGCAAGAGTTCAAGATGTGGGAAACTTACATTTCAATAGATAATTAACTAATTCTAGAATAGAGCATGATGTGTTTGTAAAAAATTGTGAACACATAAAATAATATAGAACCCTAGGTAAAATGATTATATATATTACATCTAAGACACAGGTAAAAGTTGTTGGCATATTTGAATTATGTCAAATAGAGAAATATAGAGACACAAAGATAGAAGGGTAGAGAAGAGAAGAGAAGGGAAGATAAGAGAGATGAAGTGCAGAGCATGAACAATTGTAAACTAGACCTATAACAAAGAATAGAGGATTGGATTATTTTATGAATCAAGATTGTAATTTGGAGTTGTGGATCTATATAGATATAATAGGTAGTTGCCATCAGATATGTTGAGTTGGTGCTCAGTTAGGGAGTGGGTGATTCATTATAATTGAAGCTCTTAAATAAGGTGATTGCTATCTCCTTAGGGTCGGTGCCATTAAATTTTGATTGTGAGGTTGGATTACAATAGTATATTCTAGTAGTTATTCTCACTGTGGTTTATCCCATATTGGGTTTTCCATGTGTACATATGGTGTCATGTGAATTTTTGTGTGATCTATACATATTTGTTTTATTTTGCATATGATTTCTAATCTACTCTAAAATATTTTAGAAAAGGACTAGGTTAAACAATATACTAATTCACCCCCCTCTTGGTATATATTTGTGTTCCAATAATTGTTATCAAAACCTTGGTTCCTTAAAAGAAGATTAATCATCTTAGGTATATCTTGGAATGGTGAACACAAATGGTTAGTTTAGAAGGCTATTCCTCAAACAAGGCACTTCTCTTTGATGGATTAAAATATGCATTATGGAGCATAAGAATGGAAGGATATATATCTTTATTAGGTTTTGATGTATGGAGGTATATTTTGAATGGATATACATCTCTTGCTATAACCTCTAGTAATCAGGTTGCCAAAAAATCATATGATAGAAATGCCTAGGTTAAGAATGATATTCTATGAATATTGTCTAATTTAGAGTTTATCAAAGTGATGCATTGTCAAAATGTACAAGATATTTGGAACAAACGGAAGAGCATATATGAAGTATATGACAAGGTAAAATAGGCCAATATAAAAACTTACAAAAGGAAGTTTGAAAGTCTTAAAATGAATAAGGAAGATAAAATTAAAGACTATGTTCTTAGAGTGGATGAAATATTCAAAACAATCAGAGGCCTTGGAGAAAAGATGAAAGAATCAGTCACTGTCAAAATGGTCTTGAGATCTCTACCATGAAGGTATGACTCTAAAATATTTGCAATAGAGGAAGTAAGAGATCTGGTTAAACTCACTTCTAATGATTTGCATGGAACCTTTACTACCTGTGAGATGATAATGGGAGAAGTAGACACTTTCAAAAGAGAAGTTGCATTTAAAGCATCTAAACTAGTAAAGTCAAAAGCACCTACATCTAGATTTGAGGAGTCTATTGAAGAAGAAGGTAACTTTTTTAGAAGATTAAAGAGAGGGTCTAGAAAGTACAGAGGTAAGTTTACCTTTAAATGATTTAATTATGGTAAATTAGGGCATTTTATACCAAAATAACTTACAATAAAAAGGATAACTCTAAGCAAGAAGAGAGTAGTTAAAAGGTGAAACCTCTCTATTCTAAGAAAAAATTCTTAAAAACCAAGAAAGGCCTATACACAAAAAGAATATAATGACTTAATGGATGACAATGATAGTTCTGATGATGATCATTACCATTATTTTGTGGATAAGGAAAAGGAAGTCCTATTCATGAAAATAGGATCAAATTATATTGATCAAGAAGAATTTAAAGACTCAGATGAAGAAAAAGAAGGAAAAGTGGATCTAGAGTGTGAACTCATCTATGCTTTAGAGGAAATTGACAAACTAAGAAAAGTGAGCTCAAAATAGAAGAATCTTTGATAAAAAAAAAATTGAGAAAATGTATAAAAGTCTTCAAAAAATTGATCAAATGGTAGTGAGCCTAAAGACACAAGTTAAAGAGGGACAAATAATAGATGTAGTCAAACTTGAACTACAATCTAAATATGATGAGTGCATGAAGTTAGATGTAGAGATAGTGACTTTGATAAAAGAGATTGATAAATCTAAAGGATGAATAGACAAAAGTCTAAAGTTGATAGAAGGATCAAACATTCTTGATGAATTGATCAATTCTTAAAAGACCTCAAAAGAGAGATCAGGTCTTGGTTATGAAAAAAGAAAATTTCCATAACTAGTACATCTGCTAACCTATATGACAACTTCAAAGTAGAAGGAGAATCTAGAGCAAATAAATAGAAATATTTCAAGGATACAAAAACAAAATCAAACACGGATGATGTAAATAAAGCTAAAGGAGAAAAGAAGACAAAGGTATTTGATGCATATGGGTACACAAAAGTGAGAGACTTGAATAAGCTAGAGTATAAAAGACATCCCCATACTACACAAAGAAATGTTATGACTAGGTATTCTTCATTTTTATATGGTTATTATTATAATGGTAATCAGTTTGGTCATATACCTATTGATTGTAGAGCTGTACCTAAAAGGAGAACAAATTGTGTAAGTTAAAACTCATTTGGTCCCTTGTTAGATATGAATTTAATATGCTATAATTGTAATAATTTTGGTCAAATAGTTAAACATTGTAGAACAATATTTTTAAAACTAAAAACACAAATTAAAAAGGAAGCCATACCTCCCAGTGTGAATAAAGGTTCACAAGTCTTTAAAAAGGAGAAAAAGAAGTCAAATAAGAAACCCAAGGATGTGTAGAAAGTGAAAGATCAATCCATGATTTCTCAAACTACACTCCTTACCAAGAAGCATAATTTTTGGGTAATAAATAGTGGTTTGTCAAAATATATGACCTATGATAAGACCAAGTTCATCAAATTGAGAACATTTAAGGAAGGATCCATCAGCTTGGGATAAAACATTATAGTAAAGATCAGAGGTAAAGGAACATTGAACATAGATGGAAAATTGCCTACACGTGATGTCCTTTATGTTGAAGGATTAAATCATAATCTAATAAGTGTTATCCAGATTTGTGACAATGTATATAAGGTCACATTTAATGTAAAAGGTTGCAAGTTAAAGAGATATGGAATACTAGTTATATAAGGGAAAAGAAATTAAAGCAATATCTATAATCTTGTTGAAGTGAATGGTAATAACTACTTGATAGGAAAGATTAATGAGATATAGTTATGGAATATAATAATGGGTCATTTTTACTTTGATAACCTAGTAAAATTAAGCTCAACTAAGTGTGTTAGATGCATGCCTAAGATAACCAAACCTGCAAACACTACTTGTAAAGAATGTCAACTAGGCAAGCAAACAAGGGTCAAATTTCAAACCAAGGAGTATGAAACTACAAATCCTTTAGAATTAGTTCATATTGATCTTTGTGGTCTTATTAAGACAAGAGGATATAAAGAATAGAGATACTTCATGTTATTTGTATAATATTACTCAATAATGACATGGATAACCTTTTTGAAGGACAAGTCATAGACATTTGAGAGATTCAAGTTCTTTAGGGACATGGTGAGGAATAAGATTAGATGAAAAATTAAATGCTTCAGATTTGATAAAAGTGTAGAATTCACCTCAAATGAGTTCATAGAGCATCATTTTATCTTTCCTGGGCTACTATTTTCAACTCTTTGATTTATTTTTCCTTCCACTTTCTTATAATTCTTTCATTTTTTTGCCTCTTTTGTTGAAATTAATGAAATTATAAAGTCTTTTGATCGAGGGCCCACCTATTAAATATTTTAAAAATTTATATCTTCCCCTTGAGGGGGTATCATGCGATACCCACATGATATTTGGGGCATTTCACAAACTTGTTTCTACATAATTCATGCAAATTTTAAAAATGGAAAGTGGGAATGAATTTTATTTATTTTAATTATAGTGACCATTTAATTATTTGAAAATATGTCACTTCGATAGAATGTATCACCATGCCTTATCAAATAGGGGAAAATGTAGACATCTAATTCCCATCACTGTTGTGTTGCAATTGTCAATCTAAGCAATATTTTGAGACAATGCATAATCTAGGCCAAAATCACTAAAATATGCTAAATCATTCAAAATTTTCACATACATGTGCCAATTTATGCTAATGTATCCCTGAATTAGTAAATGCATTTTATGTAATTATTATATTTTATCAAATAACTTTAAGTCAAATTAAAACCACATAAATGACACTCTAGACCATTGAATTCTTCTAATTTGGTAGTACACATTATGTGCACGTGTTATTTCACATATATAATGCCCTAATTAGGTTATTTTTCCATACACAACTAACACCTTCTTCTAATTATACTTAAGTCAAATTATGACTTAGTAAAATGACATTTACAACTAGGTTGATTAAGCATGCAACAATTTTTTAAAGAATTATAGAAAATTAATCAAAGATATTTAAGTAGATTAAACCAAATAAAGAGCCTAAGTGAAAATTACATGGAAGTTATTGAAAATATATTTATTTGAAATTCATTCCTTAAATCTACATCATCTCATGACATCACCAATGGGGTGGCATCTATAGTAAATTAATGGAACAAATATCATGATTAATCTCTCTCATGCCTCATTAATGCCCTATTATTCTAAATATTAATTGGAATATTTATGGTTTGTCATTCCAAAATTGAATCAGTTTATGACCACACATCTTGATCTCAATATGGATGGTCATGGCTGATATTGAATTTTTTTAGAAAGTTATAAATAAGTGAGCCAAGACCACCATTTTTAAGCTTTAGATATACAAAATTACTATTCAGAAGTTGCTATAAAAAAACTTCACCAATTTGTATAAATCAACCAAATCTTCTGAGCCTAGGCCATTGGTGCACTAGAAAATGACAGAAGAACATGATATTCATCATTGATGCAGACTTAGAGTACCAAATACTAGAAAAACATGATTTTTGGTCATTCTTGGAAGGAGGGATGTTATTTGGAAGGTTTGGTAGTATTCCTTCTTCAAATATCTCTTATAATTCATTAGCAACACCCCATGAGGGAGTCGTTTTGATGTTTTAGTGTCCATATGCTTATTTATAGATATTTTTATTAACTAACACATGGACCAACACATCTTTTAATCCTACTCTACACTAGGTGATCAATTCATGTCAGAAGACAAGCAATTTACTGCTCTATTGACATAGCTTACAAAGAAATTGGGAGATGCATAGAAATTTTTGGAATTTCACAAAAAAGGGAAAGCTCCCAAGACTAAAAAAAAGGTCATATATGAAATCCTTGGTAAATATGAATAATTATTTGACACAATTGTGAGATAGGCCAAGTAGATAAACCATTACATGCTAAATTATAGACAACTTCTTAATCAATCCTTGGCTACTATGAAATCAAAGTATGCCATTATAGATAATGATAAATCTATATTAGAGTATCAAATCACAACTACAAATAAAATGAGTGGCGTACTTAGATAATTATTAAATTCTAGGTATGTTACCTTATAGAAGCTACAAGTATGACATAATGAAATAATGTGCAACACTTTTGTATCTGTTCAGGCCTAAAGGAAAATAGATAGATAAGATGAGCTCATATTAGTTATTTAGTTAAAATTATCTAATGCCAATGCATTGATTATTATCATAGATTATGATGCTCCACAAAATATGATGATGATCTAAGTACTACTACACTTTTTAATTTCCATGGTACATGAATTACTCACAAATTAAAAAACACTAAAGTAGTTTCTATCCCATGTTGATTTAACTATTACCCAACTATTAGATGAGCCCTAATTCATTCCTCCATAATATTTTTGATAAATCATATACGAGAGGTAGTTAGACACAAAGGTGAAGTATCCATAACTACCTATGACAATGGGTACATCAGAAGCCAATGGGTAAGTAGCTATCCAAACACAACAACTTATTCAACCACATACTCAAACATCTCCTTAGTTATAGCAATAAGTTTTGTGTATTTACTATTTGTGACTTCAATCATATTTTTATCTTTTGTAAGAGAGTAAAAAAATTAAAAGTGGGGCTAGAATGGTTGAAAACCCATAAAAGGCATCCACTTGGTTATGCTAGCCTACTAAAAACTTTAAAGGGAGGTAGGCTAGTATGTTAGTTAGTTTAAAACCCAAAAAAGTGGATAAGTAGTGTGCAAAGGGTGAAAAATAGTAAATGGCACCTAGAACAATAACTATGAATTTTGTTTATGGCTTATCTTGTCCTCTTAGATTAAATCAGCTTGTGACTTTATGTTGGGATGAGACAAATATTTAAGTTTGTGAAAGTGTTGGATGAAGAATGAAGCATGGTAAAATTGTGAAGTATAATAGAAGGACACATGGGTGAAGTATATAATTTTGTCTTTTGTATAAATTTTGTATGTATTCATCCTTACAAGCCTATGTGGGTAATATAATAATGTGAAGAGTCTTTCCTTTTATATCTTGAAAGGTTAGAATGTGAAGAGCTAATAGATTTTAAAATACTATAAATAACTCTTTGTTTTAATAGGATATGGATCTAAGGTGTTGATAAATATTAATAGAATCATTAAGTTATGGGTTTCCTAATCTTCTTTTATATATGGTTAATTCATAGTAATTACTCTATTTTAATTTAATCTGTTATCTAATGCTATGTTGGTTATTTTACATCTTCTATTAACATATATTTTCTTCTTTCTCTTAGGTACATCCTTGTATATCATAAATGATAAGTAATATTATAGTCTATTTTGTGTTGATCGGTACCCCACTATGCAATATATACTTATAATTAGCATGTTCTAAAGTATTTACAATAACCTTTGTTAACAAATATTTTGACCTTTATAACCCAAAATATGCTCTTCTTTGGATTTAGTGACACTCAATATCTTATACAACTATCAAATACCTTTTATATGTGATCTACATGATGGGACTTACCCTTTAAAAACACTATAACACCATCCATGTAAATGATGATGCATTTTACAATGATCCCTTAAAAAGTGAAGTCCATGGCACACTAGAAGGTTGCTCCCCACTTGGTAGTAAATGTTGTCTTCATTCTATCCTATGTTTCTACCAATACTTGATTGTAGCCTAAAAACCATTTAGAAAAGGCATTATTTTAGACCCACTAACCATCTGAATTACTTTATCTAAGGAGGTAAAAGGATAGTTATCCTTTTCTAATCATCTCTTTAGGTTCATGAAATGAACACATAACCTAATTTACCCATTATTTTTATTAATAAGAACTAAGTTAGAAACCCAAGTAGAATGCCTGATTGGAAATAAAATATTAGCATCTAATAGATTCTAAATTTTTATCTAAAAGAGTGGATCCATAATTGGATTCATTGGTATATGTAATTACCTAAATGGCTTGAATTATGGCTTAAAATGGATAATATGTGTGATGGCTCTAAGATTAAATATTTTCAAATCTTCATATTTCCAATCTATCAAATCTTTGTATTTTGTCAATAGATCCTTCAATTTCCATTTATCAATTTTAGTGTAACTCAAGCTAGTATTGACTTATTAATGATGTTTATTGGTTCCCAAATTCTCTTTATAAAAATTGGTTCCACTTACTTTAGATTATTTATACTTTTGAGCTTGTGCATCCATATCAAAGGCTCATCCTAATGACACCATTCCCATATGTATGTAATTATCTTTTAGCTATAAGATCCCATATTCTATCAGATATTCTATGTTTATAAACTCATAATCATTTTAATATTCAAGGGGTCCACAACTACTCATAAACCATATGATTTGTTGATCATAATCAAACACTTAGAAGTTCTCCATATTATTTAGGAAAAAAGGGAAAGGAATCAAATCCACAAAAATATTCTACATTTTCTATTCTTAGACTGGTGCTAAATTAGAAGTTAAAGTTGCCAAAAAAATATGTTGTCTAATTTTCTTCTCTTGGGATATCCTTGATGTTGAATGCTTCAAATGATTGAATCAGATCTTAAGCCTTATGCTTATAATTTTTCAATTATGAGATTTGGAAATATTATTTAATTTTGATATAATTTACAACCATCTATGAATTATTAAATATCAAGTGTTATTTGACATTATCTTATAACACAAACTGTAAACCCAAAATTAAAATTTCATACTCACATTCATTGTTAGTGTATGCAAATTTCAACTTATATACAATGAGATATTTTATACCAACTATATCAATCAAGGTTATGCTTACACTATAATTTTTAATATATTTAGCTCCATAAAATGAATATCCCATTATTTTGAAGGACCTTTAAATTTTTCTTCATGAGTTTCATCCTTTATAGTAATTGTATAAACTCCTTTTGTTAGAGGTAAAATCATTGAGAGGGGGGTGAATCAATGAGCCCAAATAATCCAAATTCAATTTTAATCATTCAAAATTCTTAATTAATTACAAAAACCATTTCATGAATCATACATATCATTCATAGCAATGAATAATAGATACAATGCAAGATCAAGCATATAACACAGCATATGTGGGAAACCCTCTTGGGGGAGAAAAACCACTAGAACCTAAAATTAGACTACTATCTTGTAATAAAAATAACCAATTTAGACCAAATAACACTGATCAAGGAACTACTATCCCTTATTTAATGAGACTATAATCCCATAAGGTGTTGTAGACACCTAAATCTAGCCACTGATAACCTCCAATCAGGGTTTGGGCTAATTTCCACCCAAAGTGTATACTTTGGCTTAAAAACAATAAGACATATTAAAAGATGTGAAACTAAAATATTCAGGTGCTTATTTTGGCTAGGGTATCCCTAAATGGGGCAATGCAATTTATGGACCAACTAACTTTGATCAGATCATTCTGAGTCAAAATACCAAATTTACACTGGGTGGTCTAGATTACTCTTTCCTATCAAATATTCTACACAAGACATGGGCCTTTATTATTTTTTATTTGTAACATCCTAAATTGAAATATGGTTCCAATGCATCTGACATCACCTTATAATTCCAATCCATTCAAATTTTGGACCAATAAGCAGGCATTCTGATCAATTTGAGTAATTTGTGCACAAAGTACTTAAACATGCTTAAGATCTAATTAACCCAAATCAAGGCCTAATTTATAATTACATGGAAAATTATTGAATACTTATTTTTGGAAATGAATATTGAATATTTGCATCATTAGGTGACCTCATTTCTTGGGAAGACATCCCTAGACCATAAATGCCACCAATATATGGATTCATGCCCTCTATGCCTCTTAATTGCCCCTTCTTCCAATGCCATGATGAGGATAAATACAAACTTAATTCCAAAAATTGAATTAATCCTCAACCACACCTCTAAATCTTGAGATGGATGGTTTAGATTGATTTTAGACATTTACAAAAATTTATAATAGCAGACATTACCACATCATTTAAGAGACTCAAGAATGCAAAGTTATAATGTAGGATTGGTTCTAAAAGATTCATGATACTATTGTTACCATGCCCAATTGATTCCAAGACAAGTTAATCCACAATCCAAAAGGTGCAAAGGAGAGATGGAGGCAGCCAAGATTCCATTACCAAGGACTTCATGAGCACAAAACTGAGCAAGCCATTACAACAAAGGCATTTGGAGTATCCAAGGAAGGTGAAGGAATTCTTGTGTTTCATTCCTTAGTTTTTAGTTGTGTTTTTTCATTTTTTTTTGTTAACTAATCTCTCCCTAGTGTTTAATCCTAGAGATGTTATGATATTAGTGTGTTTCTTTCATTTTTTCATTTTGGAACTAACACCATACTAACCATCCTCTCTTGAGTCAAATTCCTAGATCACATAATGGAATGCCTGGTGGGATTAGATGTATCTCACACCTAAAGAAGATCATTTTAAAACTCTAAAATATTTATTTGGACCCTTAAAACTCTTGTAAATTGATTTTATAACTTTATTTTACCATTTTTGTTTGCCATGGTTTTACATAGTAACTGATATTGGCAATAATAATGACATTAGTTGCATATCTTAATCGATGTCAAATAGGTAACCAACATTGGTTATCAAAAGTAACAATCATCATTTGTAATAACCAATGTTGGTCACTGTGTTTTTTTAAAAACATGGACCTAGGAGCTATTTTCCAAAGTTTATTGTTGCAAGATAAAAAGAGCTTCAAAGCTAAAAGATATGATAACATTTTTACTATAGGACCAAGCTCGATATTTGTTCAAAACATGTTTAAATTACCTTTGCATGCTTAAAAATCAAATCAAAACCTTGTTTTGGTGTTTAATAAGTAATTTAGATGTTTTGATGGATGTTTTCAAAGTTTGTAACTAAGACCAAGGGATCAAATGAACACAACCAAATATTTCATTTTGGGTTTAAAATTGAACACACTTGTCAATTATTTTTTGTAATTTTTATTGAGATCATATATTTATTTAGAAGAAAGAGGAATGTTGTATGTATGGTCTTCTATTTGTCCCTTATAGGGAACCCTTGGAATCAAAAGTGCCATTCATATTGTACGTAGCCTAGTCTAAGGCTTAGAAATAAAGTCATCTAAATCACTCCCCAAAAAATCATTAAAGTTTAGGTGACCTTGAAAATGACCCTAAAGTCTTTATACTTTCATTCTTTATTTATTTTTATGAAAACTTGGCTTGTGAGGGGGACTTCATCACATCTCGCAAGTTCTTTAGGGAATCTTTGACCTAGGGTTTCATCTCTTGAAATTGACTTCATTGGATCTTTTGGAGTTACACACGGGATACAGTGGCACTTTGGACAGCATACTACACTGAGCAAATAAAAATATGTAGTGGTTGAAAAAAGGACTACACCTTTTTACAACAAGGCAAGTGATACACACCCAAAATCTATGCTTTTATTTTGCATTGTTTGGCATGAAAGTCATTGTGCAATTGATTCCCTTAGGTCATTCAAAAACTTATTAGATCTTAGACAAATCCCCACTTGTCATGTAAGTATTATTGGTGCAAGGTTCACCTCAAGGTCCATGTCATAGTAATATCATTTGAGAGAAGGGGGGGTGTAAAAACCCTACTATATAATGCACATTTACTTTTGGATGAACACTTAAAATCCCCTCACATGATGTATATTAATAGATTCCAACAATACCAATCAACCTTACCAATTTAAGATATAAAAACGATTAATTAGTTAGTCTTATACTAGTTTAAAGTCTTTTTTGGAGTCAAAACTTGGTGTAAACAAATAATCCAAATGAAACACATAGTCCAAATTTTCCTTTGAACAAAGAGGCATTATGCTATCTGTGTGAGATCATCAATTTGTCTTGTTCAAAGTTCATCAAAAGCTTGAGAGTCATATCATTCACTTTGGAATAAATATGCTGCCCAATTAAGTATATACCTTTACCAAAGCTATTTAAATCATTCACTTATAATCTAAATTCTACAGTGCACCTTTATATGTTTATATGGTTGATGTGTTAAGTGGGTTTGCCATTTTGCACTAAACTTGAGGGAACTTAGGTTTAATTTCCAATTTTGGTTGAAGACTATTTAAGATTCATAATCATTGTCATCACTTGATAGAAATAAGACATTTTATGCTAAACACTTACACTTTGAGTCTATGCACCACAACATTTTGAATCAATAAAAGTAGTGTTATGCTGTCAAAATCATGGGAAAATGTCTTTTCCTTAGAGAGTTTTTGAAACAAAATTATTTGTCACACTTTTTGGGTATTACAACATCATTACACTACCTAAAATATTTTGAAAATTATTTCATAGACCCTCTTACATAGGGTTTAAAACTTGTTCCTACATTTTCAGACCAATCCAAGTGTACTTTTGTGATCTTTTGTCTAAAACAATTATATTGTTCACTTTTGTCTAGCTTGTTTATTAAAATAACCACGTTTTATACCTTTTTTTGGGGAAAATAAACTATTTTTAAAGTGCCTTCTATTTCATAACCTTATAACTAGTTGATCAAGTTCATGTTCAAGAATAAAATGCCTTGTATTTATTATAAGTGTTTGAAATCTGTTAAATTAAAATGTTGATCTATTTCAATGTCTAGTTTTTGACATTGTTTGGCTAAGAGTCCTAGCACATGCCTTGTTTGAGCCTAGATTTTGACATTGCCTTTGGCCAAAAGACCTTGCAACTTTTAAATTCATAGATTAGACTAATTTGAAACACATTGAACTTAGAGTTTTGTATTTTTATTTTAGGTCCATTTACTTTCTTATCTTTGTGTGAATAGTGAAACATTAGATACTTCATTCTAGCTTTTTTTCTCATAAAAATTTGCATAAACCTTTGGATCCTTTTGAAAAATCTAGACCAAGCTAGGACATCCTCTATTTTAGACATTATTATTTTTAGATTTTATAGAAATCTTTGACCTTTTATCATAAAATCATTGACTATGGATCCCAACATGTATTCCTACACTCGTAGTGGACTTATGTAGAATCCAAGGATTAGTAATATGTTTATGCAAGAAGAAATGGTGCAAGACCCATATGTGGATATTATTGCTTATGAGGTGGATTATTATCCCTCTTATAATACATAATCAGGGGCCCAAATCTAAGATTTATTAGCTAGCTATCTGGTTAACACACAACCTTATTCAAAACAAGATAAAGAACAAACTGCACAATACCTAGCCATAATACATGTAGTGGATAAGCTAGTACTTCAACAATCATATTCTACTAATATGGCTTCCACGTATCATCCATTTTTGTTTGAGAAACATTTGTTAGAGAACAAAGATGAGATTTTGGTTAGAGCCATAGAGGTAGGGGCCCAATTTCTAGCAAAATTCCCCCATGAAAATTTACCAAGTCTAGTAAGAGTGCCCCACAATATCATTTACGATCAACATGCTTCTTCTAGAAATCTTATGGCTCTAGTCCAAATAACAAACCAAGATCTTAATATATCTAATCGAGGCAAAAACATCACGAAAGATCACATTAACCAAATGTAGACATCATATCAAACATACATAAATCTAGCACATGATTTCAATCAGATGAACATGGCAAGTAAGCCTCTTATCAACCTAGTTCCTTCAATAAGAGTATTGATAGAGTTAATTGGACAAGGGAATATTAATTTTAACCCATTCACACAAAATGCTTTGTTATATAACTTGATGTAAATGCCATTATTGAAGAAGTGTATTTAGCCTATACACATAATAGTGAGCCAAACATAGTAGATAATGTGAAAAAAACATCTAGTCTTGATTAAAGTGGTACTAATGTGCAAAAAATTAGCCAACAATATGTGCATTTAGTTAATCTAATGAATAGGTCATCATACTAGGGAGTAAGATTTTCTACACCCCAACCTCAAATGGATACTTCATCAAGTGTACAACCTATGGGATTAGGTAATCAAACAATGGTCAATGTCACACCTCAATGACAAAATGTGACAAATCCTATTCCTCCTCAGCAAGTAATGAGTATTATTCCACAATAACAAGCACAATATAGTGTATCAATGCAATAAATGAGAACTACATTGCCACCTCAAGTAGGGGTAGCTAATGTTTCACCTCACCAGGTAATGATGAACATACCTCTTCAGTCATAGACTAATATGCCAATATAGAACAAAGTAATGACTAGAAAACAACATGAAAATATTGGTCAATGATGGATTCTAAATATACAACTTGATTTCACTTCCTCATAGGTATTTTTGTAACAAAGATGTCCCCATGTTTCTTAGGTACCTACTAGACAACCATTGGTTCAAAATGTGCTAAAAATCTAGAGACAGGGTCTTGGTCTACAAGTTCCCACTCAACAATAAGATTTGATTAGTTCTTATCATGTCCCTTTTAAACCATATTAGGAATAATATAGCTATATCCCTCCATCCCACCCTCAAAATCCTCTAATACAAACCTTTATCACCAATCCAAACTAGATTATTTCATAACCAAGTGTGCAATTTCAATTACATTTTAATCCACATATGTGTATTCTTGTTCCATTCCCCAACCAAACCAATGTACGCCAATAGGTATCCCCATCATATGCTGGTAAAAGTGTCCCACTTGTGACCTTCCAACCATCTATCTAAACCAATATTCCTTCTAGTTTCCTATCCAAAGAATTGTAATAGATGAAGGATGCAATTGCTACCATTCAAGCTAGTAAAAAAACTAAAAAGTTAAAATTGGATGATGTATGTTCCTATCCATTCAACATGGAGTATTTGTAGATACCATTTCCTTTAGGATACAAACCACCAAAATTTGATAAATACAAAGGGAAATGTGACTAAGGCTCATTTAAGTGAATTCTTTGTCGCATGTCAACTAATGGCATATAACAATAGATACCTTTTGTTTTTGTTTCCAAGGAACTTGTCTAGACAAGTGTTGGAGTGGTTTTTGAAGTTTCCCAAAAATTTAGTAACAGATTTTGATGATCTTTTTGATAAGTTTGTGCAACACTTTTTCTATAATCTCAAGTATGAGATTTCGTTAGTGAACTTCACACAAGAAAATAAAAAAATTGGTTAGAGTTTTGTAAGTTATTTACAATGATGGAGATCCCTTGCAAGAATTTTCACCCATAATTTACGAGATAAATAATTAGCCATTGTGTTTACCAAAAATTTTCATAGTGAGATAGCTTACCATCTAGAACTAAAATGTTGACATACTTTTAAGGAAATCATCAACAAAGGTTTATTGATTGAGTGGATACTCATCAATAAAGGAGTCATTAAGCTTAATTCAAATAATCAAAATAAAGGTACCAATTAGGGAAATGGCCAACATCCCATTTAATCGCTATCATCACAACTGGGACAGACCAATAACCATGAAAGATTGAAGCAATTCAACCTTAATAAGAATGTTTTGGGAAATGAATTCACCAAATATCATCATGTCTAAATGGTTCAAACATAATTTAAACTACATTTTTATCTTAATCCTACCTAATAACCTCTGCAACCAATGCCACAAGCATCACAACCAAAACCTATACAATAAATATAGTATCTATTCCCATTATAAACCACTCCTCCTAGGAGAACCACACCTGCACGTCATGTCTTTAGTGACCTAGGAGAACTTATTGAGTCTATATTTTAGAATTTTACTACTAATAATATAATTAGTTGGCATATACCAAAGCATTATTTATAAGGCATTCCTTATCTTGATTGGTACCATGAAAACAAATTTTGTGACTATCATCGGGTCAATGGACATAATCTAAAAAGATGTGTCCAAATAAAGAATTTAATTGAGAATATGTTGGAGAATAGGGAGATAACATTAGATAATTGTGATTCCACTTCTAATTAAACTCTTGGGATTTATCAAAACCCCTTTGCCTAACATA
This sequence comes from Torreya grandis, assembly GCA_037957365.1. Lineage (NCBI taxonomy): Eukaryota > Viridiplantae > Streptophyta > Pinopsida > Cupressales > Taxaceae > Torreya > Torreya grandis. Next base: position 443,180 of record JARHVA010007246.1, on the reverse strand, counting down.
ATATTTAGCAACAACAAAATAATTAGTAACAACTTCAATAATGGCCAGTGTAGTAGCAAAATCAATAGTATCAAAATTAAAGGCAAAACTAGTAGAATCAATACAATCAATAATAAAACCCACAAAAATAAAACAATGTATAAAACTAAGGTCATAATGGTAACAACCAACAAACCTACCATGCAGTTGTATATGACTACAATAGGGTTTTAGGCCATATTACAGGGGGTAATATTAATACCATCTCCATTAATTTTAGACCAAGCACTAATCAACCTAGACCATTTCTAAATAACCCCATTCAGAAAAATTACATGGATAATCCTTATTTGACTTAGGAATGCATATAGGCAAACTATAAAACTAAGACTTCCCCTTTTGGACCTTATATCAATAGCTCATTCTTGCCACGTGACCACATGTAAGTGCACCAGTAATCAAGACTTGTCCTATCTGATCCCACACCATTCCCATCATTTTTAGCAATAAAGGTCTAATATTTAATTCTAATTGTGTAATCACAACTTATAGGTAAAAAATTACTATCCCAAGCCCCTTACCTATCATCTAACCAACCATTTAACCTCATAATAAATTATTCACTATTGACTAAGATAAGAAATTTGATATTGTGGAAAAATTACAAAAGACAGTAGCATAAATTTCTATTTTAGATTTGTTGTGAACTAAAATAATCCATAAAAACATCTTGAATTATTTTTTGACCCAATACACTATTGCTAGTGACATATCCCTTGATAAATTTCAATCTTTGGTTAGACACCTAGCTCCAGCCCAATAAGTCATGTTTAACCAAAGCAATCTGTCTTCCCTTAGCCTACTCAATAATAATCTATTAAACATAGAATTTTATATAAAGTGACATAAAGTGAAATGCATCCTTATAGACAATAGATCAGGCCTAAACATAGTGTCTCTAAATTTCATCAAGCTTCTTGGGTACACAATGGTAGATCTCCAACCAGAAGCTATAACTATCAAAGACTATGATAATTAGGAAAGATAATCACAATGCACCATTAGTTTTATAGTTGTCATTGGGCCTTTGACCCATGATACAATTTACTATGTGCTTGATCTTGAGTTATCATATAATATGATTCTAAGAAGGCCTTGGTCACATGAGATTCATGTAGTCCTATCAGTGTTGTACCACTGTATCAAGATTTTTCACTCAAGGATGGAAGTGAATATTCTAGGAGATTTACACCCATGTGAACATTGCAAGCATCTTGAGGCCAAATTTCAAAGCTATAATTATTAGTATGGTATGAATCCAAGTTCCAAGTCATATAAAGGAAAGTTTATATTTATTGATCCTTCACCATATAATTACATAGATATTAATACCTTCAATTCCCTTTCCCACATACCACCTCCTGAAGCTTCTAATCATTTCACCATTACAGATAATGGACTGGGAGAGTATGTAACCCATGATACATTTCATATTTCCAATCTTACTCTAAATTTTAAAACCTTTGGATGACCTAAAGTCATCCCACATATGCATTGGCAAAAAAATAACAAATATAAGGGACCTTTCACATTTTTACTAGCATCTAGCCTAGGACTTGACCCTCTTGAAGGGGATGAATCATGGTTATACAATGACAACCAAGTTGATTGATATAAAAATGCAAAGTATGCTATTCCCAATAAGATCATGGAGCATCATAATTATGAAGGAAGAGGCCTCAAACTAAATTACCAAGGAAACATCAATCCAATTTCCATGACTAAGTATGAAAGACCTTATGAACTTGGATTTAAACTATCTAGGCTGACCCCATATATCTTATTCAAACTCCATCACCAGTGACTAGTGATGATGATGATGATTATAATGAAGCAAAGTCTGATCATAGCCTCACCTTTGATAACTAAAACCCACCTATTTGATAAAAATCCCATTTATACCCTTATCTTGGCCATTCATCACAACCCTTTGCCATTATATTATCCCAAACTGATAGATTGGGACCAACAAGAACTCAGTCTCTCAATTGATGAGTTCTATAATGATGAGGCATTCTATGATTTCTTATGCCTTAGAGACAATTTTCCATTGGGAGATCACAAATTAGGATTCCTAATCACATTAGATCATGTTGCATCTTTTAGGGAGCGAGTGAACACCCTTAGCCAAAAACAAATAAATAAAACATTGAGGTCCCAAATAAAAAACCTCTTTGAGGTGATTTCTAACTAGGGAAATAGTAAATAAGGATATTCAAGTGGTGAAAATCTATTTTAGGTGCTATTAGATGGGGGTGTTCATTCTTCTTTGAATTTAGAATAGGAGACCACTAACAATGAACATGCTTGTGGATCTGAATTCAGCTTTGAGAAACAACAAGTATTTGATCAAATTCTCAAAGAATTTTTTATTGTTTTTTTTACATGGCCAGATCTCCCATTAGGGGACTCAAATTCATCATGCCTAGGATAAATTGAAGAGCATGTCCTAACAGAGGACCCTGACATAATTCAATAGTTCAAGTCCTGCCTACTATCCTAGAAGATAATCCAACCCCTCTAGCTGAAGCTACAATAGAGATCAATATCAGAACTATGTCAAACCTAAAATTAATAAAATTAGGAGCATTCCTCACTGAGGAGGAACATGATGTATTTATATCTCTATTGAGAGAATTTGTAGATATCTTTGCATGGCTCTATTCTGACATGCTAGATTTAGACCCCACCTTGGTTCTAAACCATCTTGTGGTTAATCTTGATGCCAAATTGGTAAAACAAAATTTACATAATATGCATCCTCGCATTATTGTATTAGTATCAAAAGAGTTGTAAAAACTCTTAGAAGTATGATTTATTTGATCTATTGACTACTCATAATGGATCTCTAATGTGGTACCTATTAGTAAAAACCCTGAAGGGATCAAAATTTGTACTAATTTTCATGACATCAACAAAGCTTTTCCCTTGCCTAATATTTATATGATCATGAATCCATATCTAGTTATTAAATTATTTCACTCATGGATGGCTTTTTAGGATACAAGTAGATCAAAATAACACTAGAAGACCAACATAAAACAACATTCACCACTCCATGGGGAATGTTTTGTTATCAAATAATGCCATTTGGCCTTAATAATGTTGGAGATACATCTAAAAGTGCCATGATTAACATATTCCATGATATGATGCATGATATTATTAAAGATTATGTCAATGACATATTAGGAAAATCAAAAACTAGGGTTGACCATCCAGTAGTGCTGCATAAGACATTTAAATGATTATGAGAGTACAAAGTCAAACTCAATCCAAATAAATGTGTGTTTGGTGTAAAATCAAGCAAATTAATTAGTTTCATCATGTCCTATAGAGTTATTGAAGTTGATCTATATAAATTCCATGCTATAACTAAGATGCCACCACCAACCAATATGAAGCAACTCTATAGTTTGTAGGGTAAGATCTTGTCAATCTAACACTTCATCTCTTAGTTAGTAGACAAGTGCCGTACATTTACACACATTTTTAAGAATGGAGTTTCATTTCAATAGGATGATCACTACCAAATAGCTTTTCAACAACTCAAAGACTATCTTGTTAATTGGCCTATTTTATTACCTCTTATGCCAGGCAAGCCATTCTTTTTATACCTATCAGCTATAGACCACACTCTGGGGGCACTCTTGGCTCAACATGATGACAATGGAAAGGATCACACTATATAATACCTAATCCATACCTTGGTTATATATGAACATAATGATTCACTTATTAAAAAAGCTCATATGGTCATGGTCTTTGTAGCTCAAAAACTATGCCATTACATGTTGAATAATAAGACCATGGTCATTTCAAAGGTGGATCCACTCAATTATATAATATCTAAAATATATTTTCAAGTTATAATGGTTAAATGGATCATGATTCTAAGTGATTTTGACATAGAGTATGTCAATCAAAAAAGTAATTAAGGGGTAAGCTCTTGTAGATCAACTTGTTTAAGCACCTCTCACAGATACACAATGACTCACATTTCAATTTATTTATGAATCCATAATGATCGTCATTGACACACCCCTTAAGGATTAGCCTTAAAATATATAATTTTATGGGTCATTTACTTCACATGGATCAGGGTCAAGCCTATTGTTTATTACATGATAGGGGGATCTTATCCCTAAATCATTCAAAATTAGCTTTCCTTGTACAAACAACATGGCTGAGTATGAAGCACTTGTTGTAAGACTTTGAAAAGTAGTGCATTGTAATATATCTCATATCCAAGTTTATGGTGATTCTTATTTAATCATAAATTAAGTCACATACCATTTGTAGACTAAAGATGACAAGTTAGTTCCATATAAAGCTATGATCGACACTCTTAAGCAACAAATTTCCAATATTTAATTTGAGTACATACCAAGGGCTAGTAATAGAACCACATATATCATGGATACCATTTTTTATTTGATTCAGGAAATAGATAAAGCTAGAGAATATTAGTTCCTCATCAAGAATTTATCAACACTAGCTCATGAACCTTAAACTATTCCCATGATTTATGATATTGTTGGTCTTAATTCTATTTAGTGCTCAAAATTTTACAACTACCTTCTTGATCGAGTTCCACCACCTAACCTATCTTGAAAACAAACCAAAGCTTTTATTTATCATTCCACTCATTATACTTTATTTGGATCCACCCTTTACCATCATAGTTTTGATGGAACTCTACTTCATTGTTTAACTTTGACAGAGTCTACACTAGTGTTAAGAGAATTTCATGAGGAGTATGTGGAGCTCATTATAGTAGGGTATCCATATCCAAAAATATTTTACGTACTAGTTATTATTGGCCCATAATGGATGTAAATGCCACCGCATATGTAAAAAAGTGTGATAAATGTTGATGGGATGCTAATCTAATTCATTCCCAAACAAAAAATATAAAATTGATGTTGACACCATGGTCATTTTTTACATGGGGACTTGAACTCATTGGGAAGATTAAACCCATTTCATATGGTGGCCATAAACATATCCTTACTGCCATTGAATATTTCACTAAGTCAGTTGAAGCGATGCCCCTCACTTATATGACTAGAAATCAAATTTACAAATTCATTTTTAACCATCTTATTTGCCACTACGATATCCCCTCTAACATTATATCTGATAATGGAGGATCATTAAATAATAAGGATGTAGATTAGCTATGTACTAAATATAATATCACACAACATTTTTCTATAACATATTACCCTCAAGGTAATGGCCAAGCTGAGGCATCTAATAAAATAATTTTTAACATTCCCAAAGAGATTATTAATGATTTTGGTAATGATTGGCACCTTAAGATATTCCCTAACTTTTGGACATACTGTACCAATCATCATACCCCTACTAGAGCCACTCGATACTCACTTATTTATGGTATTGAATCCATCTTTACCATTGAGGTCGAATTGAATTCACTATGCATCTCTTTCAAGCATATCCTGGATGATCATGACTATTGAGTAGCTCACCAGTAATAACTTGATCTACTTGATGAAAAATGCATAGCCACACTTGATAATATTCAAGCATATTAAAACCAACTCAAAGTCCACTATAATCAGCATATTAAGTATAAAACATTTGAACTTGGTGATATTGTTCTTAAAGAAAAACAAAAGAATACCATGGTTGAGAAAAATCACAAAGGGAAATTCAAACCAAACTAGATAGGGCCTTTCATCATCACTGTAGATTATGAATCAAGAGCATACAAACTCACCACACCAGATGACGATGAACTTCCTAAGCTGATAAATAGTATTCATCTAAGGTGGTACTATGCTTGAGTGCTAAGGTGTATTGTCTATAAGGACCATTTTAGTTATGCCATTTTATCACTATTCTTATTTGTATAAATACCATTATTATCTATCCTCTTCACTATATCCACTTTCCACATCCATTCTATCAACCTAATGTGTTCTAAAGCCTAGCTCATTTGACCTTGGGTTTTGTCATTCATTACATAGTTCTAGCATCAAGATACTTGATTAATTTCATTAGTTGGCTTCAGTACTTTAGATAAAGATCATAATTTGGGACAATTTAATAGAATTCTTTGGCAGTTACATCCTTCATTTGTTATTCTTTTCTTACCACCGGTCTTGCTACTACTTATAATTGCCTTTGGGAAAATTATTACCATTGATCTATGCCATTGTGTCTTATTTATAACTACCTATGGGAAAACTAGGGGAAAAATTAAGACTTGATGTACCAACTTACCACTTCTTATGCCATTTTATGAATTTTTACTAACTTTACATGTTTTGTTTAAATTGACTACTACACTAGTCGAATTCCTCTACTATAAGGGTAGAACTATAGTGACTTGATGTCCTACTTTGGGACTATGTAGGTAGTGATCAATACTTGTTGAGGTCAACTTAATCAACATTTCCACCATGCTCTCACCATTGTTTGAGTAACTTAAGACACACTCTCACAATTTTTTGAGTAACTTAAGCCACCCTTTCACTATTTTATGAGGAACCTAAGTTTGAATGCTCTCACCATTTTATGAGCTTGAACCATTTAGTGTTTGATCATTCTTGATTGAGTTGAGATACTTCAAAATAATTCCAAAAAAATTTAAAAAATCATTTGAAAAGAATGAAAACATTGACCACTTCTTTTCATTAACGATTCTAGGAACCCTTACTAAGTTACAAGCAAATCACTTGCCATTTAGTTTCCCCATCATTTTGGCCTTTTTATTTCATGCATTTGCTATTTTTCAAGACCATTCTTGTTCTTCTATCACATCTATTATATTTATTTTCCTTAGTTTCACATTCTTCCCATTCCTTGGGAGAACTACATGTATCCTGAAGTTTTTTATTAGATATTACATCCATGGAACTATGTAGGTAACATCTATTTGCCTAGTGCATATGGAGATAGCTCGACCACACCCTTCGTTTTATTCTATTCCCTCATTTTTTTGTTTGTTAAGTTTTCACCTATTTTCTAGGGGCAATGTTTTTATGGTTTCTATTGCATTATTTGTTTATTTATTTCTACTTATTTTGTTTGTTAGTTTATTTACTTGTTTACTTTTAGCACTATTGCCTTGATTCAGTTTATGTGTGTTCATTGGGTGATTCTTTGCCCACACATATACTTGAATCCATACATATTCATATGTTTACATTGTCATCATGGTTTCTCTCATTGGTGCATTGTTTTCTATTGAGTATTAGATTATTGAAGTCAGTCCTTATGCATATTTTGGCCAAGTCATCATGATGTTATACCATGATGCCTATCAACATGTGCTAAAACAAACCTCATCTTCAAAAAGTATATTCATCAATAATGGTATCTTGTTGGCATCAACATCTCCATTCCATCCTAATCATATACCAAATAGAGTAATTAAACATAAAAAAATTCAACCTTTATTAGTTCAGATGAGCATCTCCCTACTAGTAGGTTGTTCCAATTCATCATTACCCTCTTTGTTAAGTTATCATCATCCTTAGCCAAGTTTATCATGTTTGCCATAATCAGTGTTCAATGATTATAATTTCCTATGGGAAAATCATTACACACCATCCTACCTACATTTCTCAATTATTATAACCGCCTTTACATAAATCATTGTGTTTTCACTACTTTAATTATTTTGCCTATTTAGGGGCATGTTATTATCTTGTTTGTCTATCCTAACTAGGGCAGCTCCATCTTCTCAATGATTATAACCACCTTTGGTCAAATTATTGTGTTATCATACCACATTACCACTATCAGGGTATAATTTTTATAACCACCTTTGGGCAAACCATTGGACACCATCCCACTTGAATTCTCAATGATTTTGACTACTTATTCAATATCATTATGTTTTCACCCCATCATCTTTCATTTCTTTGGTCCCTTCATTTTGCTTCTTTCTTTTTGAAGGACTTTTTGCCAATATACTTGTGCCAACCATTCCCTCAAGGGGGTATCATAAAGTTAGTTTATCATCATTGTAATTATAGGCATAAATGACCTTTTCATTATTTGAGGAGATGTTACTATTCTTATAGCTTGCAACAACTTCCCAAATAAGGGAAAACTATAGACACCTAAATCTATCCATCGATAACCTACAATAAGGCTTTTGGCCAATTTCCACCCAAAGTGCATAATTTGGCTTAAAAACACTAAAAATTGATAAAATATGTGAAATTGATATATTCAAGTACCAATTTTGTCTAGGGTATCCCTAAATGGGGTAATGCAATTTATGGGCTAGCTAACTTTGATTAGATTATTCTGAGTCAAAATGCCAAATTTGCACCTAGGTGCTCTGAATTTCTATTTCCTATAAAATATTTTGTACAAGACATGGGCCTTTGTTATTTTTTATTTTTAAAATCTTAAATTGGAATACAGTTCCAATGCATCTGACATTGGCTTCCAATTCTAATCCAATCAGATTTTAGACCAATAATAAGGCATTCTGATCAATTTGAGTAATTTATGCACAAAGTTCTTAAACATGTTTAAGAGATTAATTAACCCAAATCAAGGCCTAATTAATAATTCCATGGAAAATTGTTGAATAATTATTTTTGGAAATGAAAATTTAATATCTACATCATCAAGTGACCTATTTTGTTGGGAAGACATCCCTAGGCCATAAATACCACAAATATCAGGATTCATGAGCTCCATGCCTCTTAATTGCCACTTATTCCATTTTCATGATGAGGATAATTACAAACTTAATTCCAAAAGTGAATTAATCCTCAACCATACATATCAATCTTTAGATATATGGTTTAGGTTGATTCTAGACATTTGTAAAAATCTATAAATAGGAGACCTTACCACATCATTTAATAGACTCAAAAATACAAAGTTATAATATAGGATTGGTTCTAAAAGCTTCATGAGTCTAGTGTTACCATGCCAAATTAATTCCAAGCTAAGCCACAAGCCAAAAGGTGCTAAGGAGAGATGGAGGTAGCCAAGATTCCATTGCCAAGGACTTCATGAGCACAAAACCAAGAAAGCCACTACTACAAAGGCATTTGGAGCATTCAAGGAAGGTGAAGGAATTCTTGTGTTTTATTCCTTACTTTTTAATTGTGTTTGTCATTTGTTTTTGTTAACTAAGCTCTCCCTAGTGTATAAACCTATATATGTTATTATATTAGTGTGTTTCTTTCATTTTTTTTTTCATTTTGGAACTAACACCATACTAACCATCTTCTCTTGAGTCAAATTCCTATATCACAGGTGCTATAACACATGTCTAGTTGAACAACGATGATAAATAGACTTTACAAAGTTTCACCTTACAATGAGGATACAACCCCCTAGATGTTGAGAATCCAAAATAACACCTATGAATAGAACATCTCTTTAACATTGATTTCCTAGAAATCTAATGAAGATACAAAGTATATCAACTCTCTTCAACACTACACACTTAATGTATCCAAATCCACCTTTTGGATCAATCTTCACTCCTTAGAAATGAATCTATCACCACATAAATAACATGAGAAAATGGCAATACACATATTTCACACTTTGATCTATCTCTCAAATTAGACACCAAGCTCACCCAGACAACATCTATCCTTCCTCACACACAAGACATCCAAAACATCCTTTTGGATCACCCTAGACCTCTTCACTCATCCTCAACCTACAAGAGCACTATTAAGACATCAAAAAAAATTAATCATGAGTCATACACATATCCCTCAATATTTTTTTATCATCAAATCATCTATTGGGCACTCTCCCTCTCCTTCACTCCATAACACTAATATGCACACACCTCATACAAGTCTAGAAACCATCACCTTTAGTTTTGTTATTTATAGAACATTCATGATCATCACCATCTTGGTCAACCAATAGGTATGCCTTAATCCTTAAGGAATCTCTCACATGAAGACATATCTCAGTACCATCCTCAAATTTTGGCCATAGCATCCATGGGTTACCCTTAAGTAGCTACAGCTTTTAATTAGGACCTTATAGCCCTTATAGGTCTCATGGAGACCTATTGACCCATTTAAAACTTCATAGAGTAAAAATAAAGAACACATGACCACATTAAAATGTATATGTCTACTCCACATGATGCCTTTGACATTCTCAAATGCTTACAGCCATCATTGCACTCTTTTGTGAAAGTTCAATCAACTCAAACATTAGCCTTCTTCATAAGGACACTATAAACAAACACACAACAAAATTCTTAAGCTTTGTTCATATTGAATCAATTTTTAAAGATTAAAAATACCACATAGATCATACATAATGAATATAAAACACTTTCCAATAGCTAATTCATCATGAGAAATCAAAACAACAACAAAACAAGCTCAAAAAACCTTCTTGGGTCACTTGCATAACATAGTCAATCACAAAGTAAGATCTAGAGATCAATTTATTTGTATATACATAAATTGAAACCTCCTAATCATATTAAAATTATGAATCATGGATTTCTCTTCAACTTTTATTTTTACTTCATCTTCAAATTCATCCTAAATCAAAATTTATGGCATAAACAATGATCATTGGTTTTTCTTTCATTAATTTTCAAATGCCAATGGTTATAGTTAAACCTTGGAAACTATGATATCATATTGTGTCCTTGATAAATATATTAATCATGAATCATAAATCTTATTATAAGGAGATCAATTTTTAACAATGCTAAACAACTACCACTTTGATCTCATTGACTCAATATGCAACATTGATCTCTATTTGTATGAACACCTGCTCACTATTAGATCTTAGAAGAACCCTGATCTTTACCTTAGAATTATGTTAAAATTTAAAAAAATTTCACCATATCATTACATCATAACATATTATAATAAACATTTTCTATTAATCTTATTTAAGTATCTTGATCTTTAACATCATTAAATGACTATCATTTAGACCTCTTTAACTCTTCATACATCGTTAATATGCATGCACAAACTCCCATGAACCATTAGATATTCATTTTATCTTGATCTTTCACATCATGTGAAAATTACTATGGGGACCATTTAAATATACCTAGAAGGCCAAATTTTCACATATATATTTTTTACCTGATTTACTCACATTTTCTTAAATTTGAACCATAAAAACTAGGCAAAATATTGAACAAACCCATATGATCATTTCCTCTTGAAACATCTATGCATGTGAGATGTAACATCACCAAAATACTTACTTGGATATTTTTTTTACTTAGAGTAATAACGTATTTAATCTTATTTTCATTTCTCACCATTGATCTTCGATGCATTGAAACATGACCTATTATATCTTCTTTACAAATTTGGCTAAATGTTAGAACTTAGTGCATTTCTGTTTGAGGGACCAACTTTGCACCCACATATATTTTATTGTGATAAATCACATGATCTAAAATTTGGACTACATGATATGATCACATAGGATAATACAACCATATATCAATCTACTCCTATAATCTTCACATGTGTGAGATATAATGACATTAAAATACTTCCTTAGATTAATCTATCATAAAGCTAAGTATGCCTAGATGAACATAATGAAGAACTAGATGAATTCCAATCATGAACACAAGCACTAAAACCATCCTTAACCTCTTATAGGACCCCTTACACATCTTAAATTATCCATACTCATCCTTGAACATCTTTAACCATGCCAAAACTAAAGATCAACCGAGTCTCCTTCAAGCATATTAGGACAAGCACATTTCACACTTTGTCATTATCTCTTAGACTATCAAGTCACTTCATACACTCCCTTAGACACCTCAATGAAATCACCATGACATAATTGAAAAATCTCAAATAATCTCCCACTTTTTCATTGATGTCAACAACCATCATATAGAAATGTACAACTCACCTTCCTTCTCTCTCTCTAAGTACTTCCACAATAGGAACTTTCTCTCCCTTTGACACAATGAAAAATTTGGCACCAAATGATCTTGAGGACATGAAAAGTATAAAAATAGGATAATATCATCTTATAAATATAGTACAAACTCCCCCTTACTTTGATCCTACCTCTTCTTGCCTTGATAACATCCTCTTGCTACATGCCAACACTTTTTAACCAAACACTACAACCAATCAAGAAAGAACAAAAATAATAATAAAATCTAATTTAAATCACCAATAAACATATGAAAGGGACTCCAAATAATATATTTGATCGATTAGACCTCTTCAGCATCTTCAAATATCCACACACTATGAAGAATCATCATATAGGCTTCTCTCTTAAGCCACATCAAGGATCATCAATAAAACTTCATACCACTCACCAAATATGAAATATATTATAATCCAACCTAATAAATCACCTTTAAACATACATACCTTTATATTTTTGAGAAATTGAGCAAAAAAAGTACTCTTGTTCACACTAGGCCTGTCTAGTCTCCTTGTAGCCCTACCTAGAACTTGTAGATCCCACAAATTTCTATAGACACAACTTCAAGACCTAAAAATTCATATATGGATCAATCTCATATGACCCATCAAGAACAACAAATTTTATCACCTATTTCATCCTTTACAACATACTTCCTTCACAAACCTACTAGTCAATTAAGCCTCTATTTTGACAAAAACTTGAATATCTTAAAATCCATAAACCTTCAGATCTCTATGAATATTGATTTGATAACCCATTTGAACCATTCAACCTATTAAAAATCCTCAAATATTAAATCATAGGGAAAACCACTTTTATAGTAGATCCCAAAACCCTAAAATCTCATAGCAAATAAGGTTAACAAACCTCCTTCTAGTTAATACACTCCTTTAAAACTTATTGCACACCTTCAGACAACCATCACACACTTTTGTACCAAAATTTGAGCCTCCATACCTTTGGAAACTTTGACTTTCTATAACCCATTTTAGGCATACTTTCCCTTAAGCTAGAAAGTTTTAAGCATCAAACTCTTCTTGACATTGCATCAATCTCATCAGGCCACCTAGAAACACCCATTCTAATCTTTCAGACACTGCATACATAAAAACACTTGCTTCTCCACTATAAGAAGTCTCTTAATAAGCATATATAGAGACACCCTACTTCACAATGTGCTAGAACAATGTGAAATTAGGAGTTACCCACAACTTCTCATATTCCTTCTCTTCCTTGGTTATTTGATACTTGTAGTTTTTATTCTTCTTATTAAGCTTAAGAGAAGCAACATGCTCAACCATTACAACATTCTACTTCTCATCTAATATTTAATTGATATTACATGCAAACAAAAAATATTTATGACATACCTTTACATTTAATAAACCTTCCTTACAATTTGGAATCTCATCACTAGGCACTATCAATTGATGTTATTTACATGAAACTTGATTAGTGATAATATAATGTTCACTTAGATTCATACTCTCCTCAAAACTAGCTCCAACTAGTACCTTGGTCCTCTCCTTGAGATCGATCTCTTTATCCACAACATGAGTAGACAATGAGAGCCCTTGACACTCTTTAATTTTCTATAGCATTCTCCACCATAGAAAATTTATTACTTCAACTAACCAACCCATCATGACTCATACTTACCACCTTTGGTTTTCATGAGTTAACTTGCCTTCTTCCTTGTACTCTAGGATCCTAATTGAACTCATTTTGAATTGATGGCCTTTGCTTGAAGAATATATCAATGTAACCAATCTTCTCATAGTTGTATCAAACTATTATTTTTGAAGTGGACTCAACTTGACCTACTTGATATGGACAAAATCTTGCAATGTGGCCTATCTCATAATAAATGAAACAAACTCTTTCTTTTGAAGAATACTCATCTTTCCTTACCTTATTTGGACACTACTTAGTAAAGTGTCCCTCATCAAGATAGTTGAAGAAATCAACTTTGTTCACACCTTTTAACTAATGACCCCCATCATAGTTCCATGAAAATTCATTTCTAACAAGTCTATTTCATTCTTTATCTCTATGCCAAAATTGATTACATGTGTTACAGTAACCATTGAAACTTGCATACCTCATGGCATTTGGTTATCTAATATAAATTGTCTTCAGTCTACCAGTAGCTTCATTCTTTTTCTAATGATTTATCTTCAAAGTTAGATTATTATTGTTCATATTAGATGTCATCTTGTCTTGAGTTGCATTCTCTAGTTCTTCTTTGTATCCAAGACCATTTCTATCACTTGCATGCTTTTGATCATTAATAATATTGTCTAGATCACTTGATCTCTTTTCAAATCTCAAAAATAACTTCACCTTACTAGATGTCTTTTCTAACTCATATTTTAATGACTCATTTTAAATTACATACCTTGAACATTTATCTTCTTTAGCTTTTAGGGTTGTAGATAGGATTTATAATTTATAATTGAGATGCTTGACCATATCTTCATGCTACTTGGTGTCTTCATCCATTATATCTTCATATACACTAAATTACTCCTCACAGTCCTTGATTTGTGACTTCATCTTCTTATTAATCTTCTTCTCAATATTTAGTTCTTCAAGGGCATTCATCAACTTAGTCTCATAGTCCACCTCATCTCTATCAACATATGAATCACTCCAATTAAATTACTTTTGATATGATAAACTTCCTTCCTCAACCATGAAATGGGATTCATCTACATTAGGACCATCATCTTCATAATCATACTATGAGTCACTGTCTTCATTCTCATCTGATGATCTACAATATTTATTAGTGTAGAGAATCTTCTTGTTATTGAAGTACTTCTTCTTGTTGTTATTCTTTTTGAATCCTTTCTTCTTATATGTCTTCTTGTCTTCATGTTGGTCTTCACCAAGTTCTTCATCATCTTGATTATGAGGTCACTTTCTAAAAAAATGTCCTATCTCTCCACAATTGAAGATTTTGATGGTGTTTTACATGTATACTAGCCTAAACATGTTTTCAATTTCCTTGTAAATAAAACAATCAATTCATCCTCATCAATATTAGAAATGTCATCCTCCTTGGGTTTCTTACCTTGGAACTTCTTCTTAGGATTCATCTCAATCTTGAATGTTGTTTCTTTCTTTGGTGGTATATCATCATTTATTCTCATCTCATAGGTAGTAAGGATGTCATGCAATTCATCCATAATCAACTTATTAAGATCATGACTTTATTCTACAACAGACACTTTTGAATAAAACATGATAGAAAGAGACCTTAATACCTTTTGAACTATATTATCCTCTTCAAGTTTTTCTCCAATACCTATGATGATGTTCATAATCTCAACTCTTTGTATAAAATATACCACATAATCATATTCCTTCATCTTGAGACTCTTAAATTATCTTTAGTGGGTCTATAACTTTGCCAACTTAACCTTTGAGTCTCCTTCATAAATAGTATTCAATTTATCCCACATTTCCTTGGTAGATGTACAATGGATTACCTTGGTGTATTTATTCTTTTAAATACCATAATTGATAACATTCATTGCCTTAGAATTATTCTCAACTAGCTTCTTATATGTAACACTAGATGGAGGAATATTATGAGCAGAATAACCATCCCTAGTATATTTCCAACTATCAAAACTTAAGTAAATGATGTATTTCCTCATCTGTCCACTCCAAAAAACATAATTAAATGCATTGAACATTGGTGTTTACTTAGTAGAGAAACATCCTTGATGACTTCCCATAATCTACCTTGGATTCCTTCAAGTTGTCAAGCCTTAACCAAAGGACTTACTTTGATACCAATTATTAGAGGTATAATCATTAAGATTAGGGGGTAAATTAGTGAGACCAAATAATCCAACTTCAATTTTAATCCTTTCAAACTCTTAATTAATTACCACAAGCATTTCATGAAGCATATATATCATTTATAACAATGAACAAGAGAGATAATGCAAGATCAATCATATAACACATGACATATGTGGGAAACCCTATTTGGGGATAAAATCCACTAGAACCTACAATTAGATTACTACCTTATAATAAAAATAACTAATTTAGACCATCTACAACTAATGAAGGAACTATTATACCTTATTTAGTGAGACTATAGTCCCACAAGGTGCTACAACACTTGTCTAGCTAAGTAACCACAACAACTAAACTTTTAGCAAGTTTCACCTTGTAAGGAGGCTAAATTTACTAGATGTTGAGTATCCACAACAATACCTATGAATATGAAATCTCTTAAACATTGATTGTCTACCAATCTGATGGAGATACAAAGTATATCATCTCTCTTCAACTTTACACCCTCAATGCATCCAAAGCCACATTTTGGATGACTCTTCACTCATCAACAACAACTCTTTCATGACATCAATAACATGACAAAATGGTCATACATGAAATCCACACTCTAATCTATCTCTCAAATCAATTACCAAGCTTACACAGATAACATCTATCCTTCACTCACACATAAGAGATCCAAAATATCCCCTTGAATTACCCTAGACCTTTTCACTCATCCTCAACATATAATAACACTATTTTGACTTCATAAACATGACCCATATGTCATAAACATAGTCCTTAATCTATTATTCTCATCAACTCATCTACTGGGCACTCTCCCTCCACTCTATAACTCTCACATGCACACACCTCACTCAAGTCTAGAAACCATCACCTTTGATTTCATTATTTATAAATCATTGATGATCATCACCATATTGGTTAACCAATAGGCATGCCTTAACCCTTAATTCATCTCTCACATTGATACATAACTCAATTCCATCCTCAAAGGTTAGCCATAGAATCCATGGGTCACCCTTAAGTAGTTACACCTTTCAATTCGGACCTTATAGACCTTATAGGTTCATGGAGACTTATTCACCCATTTAGAACTTCATCGAGCTAAAATAAGAATATGAGACCACTTTCAAATGCATAGGTCCACTCCACATGATACCTTTGACACTTTCAAATGCTTACAGTTTATAGTCCTATAAAATGTGAAAATTGGTAGCTTGAGTGTGATTTATGACACCTAACCCATAGTTCCATCTTTCTTTCTCTTATAACCCTCATAGGCATCTTTTCACTATTTCCCAATCATCCATAGCCTTCTAAATATTAATTCCACCTCCTCCATGTATCATTTCTAGTGATAATTCCATCCCCTTAGGTCTCGTTCCTTCAAGACTATAGCACCCAGCTTAGACTATAATACTGGACCTTAGCGTGTCTATTTTTGAAACTCCAATCAAATTGAATTTATACCTCCAATGATCAGTTCCTTCTAATT
Organism: Torreya grandis; assembly: GCA_037957365.1. Lineage (NCBI taxonomy): Eukaryota > Viridiplantae > Streptophyta > Pinopsida > Cupressales > Taxaceae > Torreya > Torreya grandis. The sequence goes on along the minus strand of JARHVA010007246.1, from coordinate 425,902 downwards.
TCTATTCCTATTTTTGTTAGCCTGATGTGAATACATTTGACCCATGACCAATATATCCTTATAAAAAATCATTCAAAGTTCATTTAGAAGGGGTAAGAAAATATCATAATGCAAGCAAGAATACATGCAAGACTACTTAAGAATATAGCCAATAAATACAACTATAAGCTTATTTAAACCCTTACATCCATCCTTTTCCACCTCAAGCACACCCATTTTTATCATTTTACATCTTCATACACACTATTGCACAAAGCACATCAAGTTGGAGAACTACTTATGGCTTGATCCCTCTTCAGAGTATTGGTATGTAGGTAGTGTTCCCATACAAGGGGTGTGGATGCATTTTCAATGCATCTTACACACACTAACCCCACATCTTTTCCAAATTTTGTCAAAGCATAATGGAGTCTAGGGTTTGAAGATTAAATCAGCTCTATAAGGAGTTTTTTGGACATCCAACAGTAGAAATTTTATAGACAAGCTCACATAGGCACAACAAACAAAACCCAAAAATCCCAGGTCTCTTAGACAACATCAATAATAGATGACTATAGCATCAGACCCTAGGGTGTCATATTTCAGTGTTCCTATCTGATCATAAAATTAAGGCTAGATCTTGATTTGTGACACTATCCTAGTCCTACATAGTGAATTGTTGACTCTATCTCAGTCATCTTATTCTATTTCTAGCTAAGTATTATTTTCTTCACATTTATTACTATTTATAGAAAGGTTAAAAATATAGTTTAATTACACAAATTAGGATCTTTATTATTGCATATTTATTTACTAATTTTATTACTCTAGACCCTTAAATAAATTAGAAATAGGACTCTAATATTCTCCAAAAAATTAAATCATTTGGTAAACCTAACTTACTTTGTTTACGCATAAAAAAAACCCTAGAAACACTAAAATAAATTTCTTGATTTTTCCTATATTTTTATAACTTTTTACCTACATAATAAAATTATAAATTTTCATTAAATTTTAAAATTTAGTAGTAATTTTAAAATAATTTTATTTTAGACCATAGTCACCCATACTAGGTCCTAATATTTTCTTAGTGTTTTCTCTTTATTTTTCTAACTTTTTATCTGTATAATAAAATAAAAAATTTGCATCAAATTTTAAAATTTTATAGTAATCTTAAAATAATTTTCTTTCAAACCTGAGTTTCATGTACTAGCTCCTATTTTCTTATTGAGGTATCACTTTACATGTTTGTGAGCTTCGTATCCTTTTTATGTACTTTTCAGTTTGTTGTTTTTAAGACTTTACATTTCCTATATTCATTAGTTTATTTCCATAGCACATTGCTTACTAAAAACAATTACATACAATTCAATCAATTTTCAATTTTTTTTCCTACCTTAACAATGGCCCAATACACAAATTTTTAAGAAATTAATAAAAGGGAACTTCAACAACTTTTAACTAAACACCATGGCATGCAAGATGACATGCTTAAAATATTACAAGAGGAACAACTAATAGTGAATAATAATCAATCTTCACAACCCATAGAGCAACCAGTTACACATGATACTATAGGGGCAACTATGTCTCAACAACCCCCTATAATAGCCCAACCTTCCTATATGCCACTAGCTATAGTTAGTACATCTTTGTCTCCTAATGTGATAGTGCATGTGCAAGAGATAAGATCTATTCAATCCAAGGCGATGCATCTTGAGCAAGGTGTCTCTAGACCTATGTAGGCTTTAGATTATTTTTCTTTATTTCATACACTATTGGCACATCAAATTTATTCCACACCCTTTCCATAAGTTTTTTTTCAACCCAATATTTCTCTATATGATGGCAAGGGTGATCCAGAGACACATTTTAGAGATTTTTACGTACTATTCTTGGACTATATGCCAAATGTCTGGCTACATACCAAGCTATTTCCATGGAGTCTAAGGGATTATTCTTTATAATGGTTTTATAGTCTACCAAATTAGTCATTCAATACATTCAATCCTTTGGCTGACATGTTCCTATCTCATTTTGGTATCAATATTGGTAATAAGGTTTCATATGCCCAAGTTACACAATAGAAACAAAGGTCAAATGACCATCTCACAGATTCTATTCTTTGATATAAGACTATCTTGGCTAAGATAACTATCCCCATAGATGATCAAGAGTTATAAGATCTATTTAAATAGAGTCTTTTACTACCTTTGCATGAGTCAATAATCTTCAAAAGGTTCTCTTCCTTCACTAAGTTATGTCATACACTAAAGGAAATAGAAGTCAAGATAATTTCAATGGGAAAACTCAAGTACAAAAGTATATTAGAAACAAAAAAGAGTAATAGAAAAGTCCCATAAAAATTCAAGGTTAATGATAAAAAAATTCAAAATAAACTTATAGTCAATGTGGCTTCAGAGCCCCCTTAGTGAGTGGTTTTATCTACACCTCTTCGATGAACCTTTTCCAATCTACCAATTTCTCTACCTAGAGTTTTATAACAATTATTGGAATGTAATATCATGTCTCTCCCTCTTATTTGGGAATTTAATCAAAAAAAGTCTCTTCCATGAGGATATAATTAGTATTCATTTTTTGAATTTCACAGGGAATTAGGCCATACAAAAAATAAATTCATTAGTTTGAGACATAAGATAGAGAAATTAATAGATGAAAATGTTATTTATCTTGTCACTTCAATTAAACTTTCTTAGGCAAATCAAAAACATGGTAAAGCTTTGAAAATCTTCTCATATCCTTTTTGTAACAATCTAAATAAGATACAGTGGACACATCAGGGGTTCACCATGCATATCATGTGCATCTCCCACCAAATACATATAGGGCACCTTCAGCTGAGTTATATCCTTTGAGAAACATGATTGGTGTATATAATTCTAGAGTTCTAGCTATAATTTCCATCTTCTCAAAGTAGGAGATATTCGATGACGATCTAGATTATCATGTACTTTTTATCAGAGATTACATTCATAGTCATCTTATTAATGGTGTTCTCATAGACAATGGATCTAGTGTGAACATGTGTACTATGAAATTACTACAATATTTGGAATATTCAAAGCAATATATTACCCCAATAGACAAAATTATTAGTATATTTAATGGGCACATATATATTTCATTGGGTGAGACTATAATTCTTCTATAGGTTGGTCCAACACATGTGGCCACACCATTTACTATTATTCCTAGTGCAAGAGTTTGTGATATGTTACTTAGTGAACCATGGATTAAAAATAATTGAGTAGTACCTTATACACTTCATAGATTCATCAAATTCATTCACACTAATAAGGTTTTCATAGTTGGTAAAGTTCCATATGAGTTACCACTCCCCACCTTAGAGCCACATACTATTTTGTAGTCACTAGTTTTAGTTCTTATACTAGTTTAGATTTAAACACAATTGAGGCCTCCATTACCAACACAGAGAGTTAATAAACTTCCATAGAGGTTTATTTTAGAGTAACCATAGTTTTAGGATTCTAGATAGCTTCTATCTATAATGTTCACACCCAAGGTAGTATCATTGAGATCTCATGACTCTACACATAAAGCACATGTTTAGAGATATTTTCTTACTACCAAATGGGTTATTAAGATCCCTAAAGTTTCATCCACTTCTTATAGTTATAGGGGGACCAAATAATTGGTTTTTACTTTAGATATTTTAGATCATTTATATCATATACAGCTTTCAAAGCCATAATTTTAGTCCTTCCATCATGCTTCATAATCACGCATGATCCCTTTCCTTGATACAAGGCACTATGCTAAGGAGTCTCCCATGAGACTCATTAGTTAGTATCATCCCTTCCTAGCTTACCTCTACTTATTTTCTTTTCAATTTCTTGTATATAGTTTCTTAGTTTTGGTTGCACATAGTCTTCTTATGCTTGATTTTACATAACTTATTTCAAAAATCTAAAAACATTTAAATATTCCAAAAAAAATACCAAAAATAATATAAAATTTTAAAATACAAAAACATTCAAAATTTTTTTGATTGTATACATTATCCATTGTTTACATTTATACCATATGTTAGACTTACATTTGTTGTTCTATTATATTATTTGTTGATTTATCTACATTACTATGCTTCACTTGATCTTCTTTAAGTGTGTGTAGTGACATCTAGATCCTTGATTTTTTCACTCTACCCATTGAGGGGGCATCCTATTTCTACATTTGAGACACACATCAATATACATACCCACTAGGGGAATATTCTACATGAATACACCATTCAGGTTATGTCATTGCTACACCACACACTCTAGTTACCATGTTGATGTACATTATTTACTAACTTACACATGTTAATCTATCAACATTCCACTAGTATATAACACTTCTATATTCTCTTATAATCTACCTAATCTTGTACTACCATGTCTTCCATACTTTCACTTCTTTCTCAAATTAGTTAGATGTGATTGTATTGCCAATATTTACATGCTTTCCTTTCTTTGTTTGCACATCTAGATGTGATTGTATTTCTCAATTCCTATTTTTTTTCCTATATGTGCCTTAGGACATTTTCCAATGTCCTTTGCTTCTATTCTTTTTTGTGCCTTAGGACATTTACCAATATCCTTTGTCTTTACTTTTCTATGTTAATGTGGATTTCACACCAACCTTGCTTGTTTTCAATTGTATGTGTATGTGGAATTTGAATATGTTTTATATGCTTATTTTATAGTTTGAGTGACATGTGCCCATGTTCCTTTTTTACTTGGCCCCTTGGACACTCTTGTATGCTTCTTGATTCTTGCCTCATGTGCTTGTTTGCTTGTTTGCTTCTCAATTATTTTCAATGCCATGATCCACATCATGCATTGTTTTGCTTTCTTGGATGCCATGATGGACATCATGCTCCATCCCTCCTTGACATATAAAAAATAGCAAATAAAAATTAACCAAGCTTCAAGTTCCAATTCAATACATTGCACATGTTGTTATATTGTTATATATATCTAGGCATACCTCTGTTGATCTAACAACCTCTCATTAAAAACCATGTTATATCTTGAGATATATTGTCAATTATCATGGCTATATCATGTATGTTCATAGCATAACACACTTATAGGGCTCTTTATTTTGAGGATTGTCATTTTAGGTTCTTCATTTCTACCCTCAAAAGAGAGGGAGACAAATAGGGGTTTTGTCATAGAGATTAGAGCTCTTAATAGTTGAAAAAAGTAGTTTTTAAAACACCCAAAATAACAACTAGACTTTAAACTAGGTAGAATAAACCAGGAAGAAATGAACATTATATAGCAATCATCAGAATTAGCCCAAGATAATAGCACCAAGATTGGACTACAGTGCCAAATGGTAGGGTGTCTATTTTCAACACTTCTATCTAAATAGAAAAAAAATAGTCTTTCCAAAAATAGGCAAAAAAGTAGGTTTAGCTATAGTTTTGCACATTCAGACCAGTTAAAATACAGTAGTTTTAGTATATTTTTTCTCATTAAATATATATATATGGGGCATTATGTATGGCATGATGGATCTCACTTCTAATTGTAGATAGTGTAGATGGTATAACTTTCAAATTAGAATCCATATTTTAGACACTAGTAAATGGGGGAAATATGCATGACACATTTGACTTCTTTTTTACGTTTTTAGTTCAGTACATTACAGAAGCATTCTCATTTGTTTCATGCCTTATTCCATCGATAGGTGGTTGACATAATTTCTAAGTGGCTTCCTAATAAGCTTATTACCTAATTTTGGAGTGGCTTTCATACAAGCCTAATCTCCATTCTTTTTTTGAGTTAGCTAAGAGTGGCTTAGTTTCTACAACACATTCAGTTATCCATGACACATTGTCAGTTTACAAAACATTCATGGGATTTAGAATCCATCTTATACAACACATATTTCATACTGATATCAACTCATAAATTCACTTCACATGGCAACAATGGAGACAAAGGACTAGTTAGCCTTTTTATTCTTGAGCCACCTACTCAGAGGGATTGGACATAGTCTAAACATTAATTAACATAGGTATGATGACATAAATTTACTTTGTGGAAAATGATGAGGCAAAAGGGATAAACTTTACATTATTGATCCACTCTTAAGGATTTAACACTCAACTCCATTCATGATATTACTCTTGGTACAACACATACCTAGTATTACTCAACATTATCTAGCATCACTCAACATCACAATAATTTTTGTAGTGGTTTACATACCCAATGAGGTGTATTCATTCCTTTCTCTTCCTCTCTCTCTTTTACTTAGATTTGTATGTTATTATTTTAGATATAGTGTATCTAGTAAGAACTGATCTACTCTTAGTTTTGTATTATAGATTTACACTTCACAGTGTGCTCTCTCTATTTACACCCAACATCACACAACTTCATGAGCTTCAACCTTGTAGGTAAGTTTAGGTACAATTTATATTTTTCATTTATCCTTGTATTTCACTTAGATGCATCACTAAAATAAAGGGGAGAAATGGTAATATAAAATGTGAAAATTGGTAGCTTGAGTGTGGTTTGTGACACCCAACCCATATGTCCCTCTTGCTTGCTCTCATGACCCTCATAGGTATCTTTTCACTAATTCATAGTCATATATAACCTTCTAGATAGTAATTCCACCTCCTATAGGTATAATTTATAATGATAATTTCAACCCACAATAAGGAGTTTTGAAGACATCTAATAGTCAAAATTTCATAGGTAGGCTCACATAGACATAGCAAATAAAACCCAAAAAGCTTAGGTCTCCTAGACAATAATGGTAGAAGAGGACTATAACTCCAAACCCTAGGGTATATTATTTTATCCCTCATATTTAATAATAAAATGAAATACAAATCATAATTTTTGACATTATCCCAATCCTGCATAGTGAATTGCAAAATTTATCTCAACCATCTCAATCTAGTTTTAGCTAAGTCTTATTTTATTCACATTTATTACCTTTTATAGAAAGGTTAATAATATAGTTAAATTAAAAAAATTAGTATCTTAATTATTGAATATTTAATTACCAATTTTATTACTCCAAACCCTTAACTAAATTATGAATATGAATCCAATATTCCCAAAATATTTAAATCTTAGTCATCATTTCACTCTTCTATGCAAGCTCAATCAACTCAAACATTATCCTTGTTCATAATGACAACTTGAATGAGCACATAGTCAACTTATTAATCTTTATTAATACTAAATATTAATTGGTAAAGTTTAAAAATACAACATAGATCATCTAAAATGACTATAAAATACTTCTCAATAGCTAATTTATCATGAGACATCCAAAAAACAATAAAACAATCTTTAAAAACCTTCTTGAGTCACTTGAGAACATAGTCAATCAAATAGTCAACTTTATAGCTAAATATATTTGTATATACATAAATTAAAACCTCCTAATCACATTTAGTGGATCAATAGTGGATTCATCTTCAAATTCATCTTGAATCAAAAGTTATGGCACACACATTGAGCACTATTTTTTTCTTCATTAGTTTTCAAAATGCCAATGGTCACTGTTAATCCTCAGACACTATGCTATCATCTAATGTCCTCATTAATTAGATTAATCATGCATCATAAATATTATTTTAATTATATTGGTTGTTAACAATGATAAATATTTATCACTTTGATCTCATTAACTCAATCTGTATCATTGATCTCTATTTTTATAAACATCCACTCATCATTAGATATTATACGAAGCTTGATCTTTATCTTAAAATTACATTAAAATTCAAACACTTATCACCATCTCAATTCATTCTCACATGTTGGAATAAACATGATCCATAGATATTTTATAAGTAGCTTGTTCTTTAACAATAGCTATCATTTTGACTTCTTTGACTCTTCACACACCATTGATCTGCATGTGTGAATTCTAGTGAACCATTAGATCTTTATTTGGTCCTGATATTTAACATCATGAAAAAATGAATAAGTATGGGGACCATTAAAAATACCTATAATTCCAAATATATATATATATATATATATATATATATATATATATATTACCTCACTCACTCGCATGTTCTTAAATTTGAACCATAGAAACTAGGTAAAATACCGAATAAACCCATATGACAATTTATTCTTAAAGCATCCAAATGTACGAGATATGCCATCACCAAAATGATTAATCATATCTTTATTTTACATGAATGAATAATGTATTTGAGCTCATATTCATTTTAAACTATTGATCTTTGATGTGATGAAATTTGGACCATTAGATCTTCTTTACAAATTTGGTTAAATGTTGGAACTTAGTGCATTTCTATCTGAGGGACCAACTTTACACCCACATATATTTTGTTGCGCTAAATTTCATTATCTACAATTTGAACCATATGATCTACTCATATAGGATAATCCAACCATATATCAATATACTCTTGGAACCATCACACATGTGAGATATAATAACATTAAAATGCCTCCTCAAATTTATCTGTCATAGAGCCAATTATGCCTAGATGAACATAATGAAGAACTAGATGAATTACACTCATGCACACAATAAATCCAATCATCCTTGATCTCTAATAGGACCGATTTCACATTATCAACTCACCATATTCATCCATTAACATATATAACCATGACAAAACTAAATATCAACAAGCCTCCTTCAAGCATACTAGGACAAAATATTGCATACTTTGTCATTGTCACTTGGACCATCAAAGCACTTCATCCACCAACCTAGACACCTCCATGACATCACCACGACATCATTGAAAAATATCCAACACCTTCATGTGAGTATTTTAAGTTGACCCTCAAATTTTTGAAATTATATTTCATAATTAGGTAATTCATCTCAAACTCTTGGTCCCCTTGAATCTAGTTCGCTACTACTTTCCAAGGTATCCACATGTGTGATAAATCTATTTATATGTATCTATTCAATGTATTTGAAAAATTATGACTCAATAATAAACCATAATATTTAGGAATGTCAAAAAACTAAATATATATTTATGTTCATTTGGATTTAAGACCATTTACATGTGAATATTTAGTTACTCCCTAATGAATGGAACTAAAATCTTGTCTAGATGCAACACTACCCTCTTGGACTTGTCTAGAGTCAACTCTAAATTTTTTTAAATAGATGTATGCATGACATTTACTAAAACCCCTACATATAACAAACAATTATGTAAATTTTTAACAAACCTTTTTATAGTCAATATAAAATTTGGTACCTTAGGTTTGTCACAATGAACAACAAAATTATTATTTTTAGCTTTAGACCTATCAGTAGATGTCTTATCGGTCAATGCTTTCAACAACAAATATTTTTAATTTTTAATCTAAAACAACTCATAAAGAATGATTTTTTCCTTTATTTCATTCATATCCTCAACTATATTGTATGCATTTTTATTTTGTGGATCGACAACCTATTGTTAATCATTTACCTTTAAATGGGTTGGATCATTATTAGCTTTTGGATTTAGAGGAATAACTAAACTATTATTTGGAGGTATGGAAGTTATGAGAGGATATTTTCATTTGATTCTAATATTGTATTCATTTATTTAGTACTATTGAAAAGTGTGGATTTGAAATAGTAAAGGAAGATGGATCCGCCTAATTTAGATGAGCTTTATACCTATCCATTTCCTTTTGGAAGATATAAAAATTAATATAAAATTATATATAGTCCAACTGACCATGTTGTAAAGTATTTTGAACTTGACACCAATTATAAAGTGTTGATTCTAAGATATTAATTCTAGGCAACTTGTTAGTTAGTTGATGTACTACGTTAATTATAGATCAATTCAAAGGTCTATTGTACCTATAGAATGTGAAGTTTGGATTGATATTATGTCCCATGGTTTTTCCCATTCATGTTTTCATGCTTATGAACTCATTAATCTAATTTTTATTTTATCCCATGGCATTTAATTTCTTGACAATATCTATAGATCCAAAAATGAATTTTATCACCAAAATTATCTTTCCAAAGAAAACCTTCAAGCCTTCTTCTATTAAGAGTTATTTTTGAAATGGAATGGATTAATTTTGGGTCAATTTAAATATCATATTTGGTATTGATGTGGTTTAATAATTTTCTATCTGTAAATCCAAATATGTTATTCTTTGGATTTATTAACACTCCATATCTTTTGCACCTATCAAATACATTTTGTAGATAATCTACATGATCAAATCTATTCTTTGAAGACATTATGAGATTATCCATGTAAATGATGATGCATATTATAATGAAACCTTATAAAAAAAATTAATGGCACACTAGAAGGTTTCTATTGTATTAATCAGGTTGAAATACATCATTTTATATGTAAAGGTTCCCCCTTAATGGTAAAAGTGGTCTTAATTTTATCCTCTACTTCTACCTGTAGATGATTATACCCTAAAATTCATCTAGAAAATACTTTATTTTAGACCTACTAACCATCCAAATTACTTTATATTAGGATGGAAAACGATAGTTAACCTTTTTTGATACTCTATTTAGGTTCTTAATGTTGACACACAACCTAATTTCTCCATTCTTTTACTTAACAGGCACTAAGATAACAACCCAAGATGAATGCCTAATTAGAAATACAATCTTATTATCTAATAAATTATAAAATTCTATCTAAATAAGGGGATACCAAGTTGGATTCAATATTATTTATCACTACCTAAAAGGCTTGTGATTTGGATTCAAATAGATAATATGTGTGATGACCCTAGGATCAAATATTTCTATATCTTCATATGTCCAAGCTATCACGTATTTGTATTCTATTAGAAAATTATTTAATTTCCATTTCTCATTTTTCGTATAGTTCAATCCAATATTTACATACTAATGATGTTCATTGGTTCCAAAATTATCTTTAGTGATGTTGATTTCACTTGCTTTATATTGTTTTTCATTTTAAACATGTGGATCCATTTAAAAGGATCATTATAATGATATCATTCCCAAATGTATAATATTTTATTTCAGATGTAAAATACCATTTTCACCCAAGTCTTTCATTTTCATAGGTTCAAAATCATTTTCATCTATTATTTGAGATTCAAAGTCTACAAAACTTCTCATAAATTGTATGATTTGTTAATCATCATCAAATACTTAGAATTTTTCCATGTTATTTTGGACAGAGGGGTAAGGAACCAAATCCATAAAAAAAATTCATTTTATATTCTTCGAGTGGTGATTAATTGACTATTATAGGTACCAACGAGTATACTAGTTGATTTTATTCTCTTGGTATAGCCTTGATGTTGAATGCTTCATAGGAACTATTCAGATCCTATGCCCTCTAATTATATATTTTTTAAGTTATGAAAGTTTACACTAGTATTTAATTTTGATCTAATCTATAACCAACTATAAATAACCAAATATTAATGGATGTTTGACATTGTGTTTTAGCACTAAATATAAGACCAGAATCAAGGCTTCATAATCAACTCAATTATTAGTGAAATGCAATTACAACATGTATGTAGTGAGATATTTTATTCCATTTGGATTGATAAAAATTATGCCTACATTAGAGACTTGCTTATATTTGGCTCCATCAAAATTAATATCCAATTATTGTGAAGGACCTTCAAATTCTTATTCATGAGCTTCATATTTTATATTTAATATATAAACACCTACATGTAATGATGTGAAGTTAACCCTCTAATTTTTTGAATTATATTGCATAATTAGGTACTTTATCTTCATCTCTTAGTCCACTTAAATATATTTGGATACTTATTTCAAATGTAGCCACATGTGGAGAAATATGTTTCCATTAAATGTATTTGACCAATCATGACTCAATAGTAAAAAATAAGCTTCAATAATGTCCACACACACACACACACACACACACACATCTATATACATGTGTCTTTGAGGATAGTTGAATGTGAACATTCATTAAATCCATAATAACTAGGATTATTGTCTTGTATAGATGTAAAAATTCACTCCTAGACTTGTTTGAAGTCAATGCTAAATTTTTGAAAATTTATGTAGTCATGATAGGTGAAGCACTTGAGACTGCAAAATATTATGCACATTTTTACCAAACATTTAGATAGTAGATATAAAATTGGTACCTCAAGTTTGTCATGATGCATAACCACATTAGTATGTTCATATTTGGACCTATCAATGTATGGATTGATAGTCAATGCTTTCAATAAAAATTATATTTTTACTTAGTAATCTGAGACAACTCATGAAGTTTTGTGTTTGTCTTAATTTTATTCATATCTTCAACTATGTTGTATCCATTTTTATTTTGTGGATCGGTAACCTATTATTGATCATTTCCTTTTGGATGGGCAGATCATTGTTAGATTTTGGATATGGAGTAATAGATGAACTATTATTTAGAGGTGTGGAATTTGTGAGAGGATATTGTCATTTAATTCTTAGATTGTAGTTATTTATTTAGTATTATTGGAAAGCATGGATCTCATCTATATTTTATTTTAGTTTATTTCATATGCCTTGAACATCATTGTAGTACTAGAGGAAGATGGATCTAAATAATTTGGATAAGCTTCATACCTATCCATTTTATTATGTAAGATCTAAAATAAGTATATAAATCTATAAAGTCTAAATAAACATGTGTTTTATTGTGATCTCAGCATTAATTAGTCAATGGTTCTAAGATATTTATTTTAGGCAAATTATTAGGTGGTTTCTATTCTACATTGTTTATAAATAAGTAGAAAGGTTTATTTTACCTAAAGAATGTGAAGTTCAGATTGGTATTTTATCCCACAAAGTTTCCCTTTCACTTTTGTATTCTAAAAAACTCATTTCTTAGCTTATATACCATCTATTGGATAGCATCCGATTCTATTTTTATAAAACTATAAGAAATACCTTGTGTGGTAGCAACATTAAATAGTATTAGGAATTGGTTCTAGTTTTGCCGATTAGATGCAAATAAAGGATTATTCAAAAAGGTAACTTTCTAGTTAGGTTGATGATAGGAAGATACAATTTTTTATACACTTGGTTCTGAATATGAGCCATAACATTTTAATTATCATTTTAAATACGATGAGGGTTGGAAAGTTAGGATCGATGCTGGTTAGGACCAAAGCTTGAAATTACGGATTAAACTACATATCAATAATGATAGATTCAACATTATTCAATGATATTGAATTAATATTATGTGTTATGAAGAGGAATATAATTATTATAGAGTCTTGATCATCCTTGTACATCTCTAGTGCTAACACAACATTGGGTCTATAATCATTGTCAAATTGACTATACATATTTTGGAATATTACATTAAAGGATCTAACTAGCTCATTGGGTTCCCTTATCATGCTTGTAAAATGCTAGTAAATGATATTTGGGCTAGTGACATGTCTAAATTATGCCAAAAATGTAACTTAATACTAGCTATAAGAGGTAATTGAATATTATGGTATATTGAAGAGCCATTCATAAGAAACATCTTAAAATGTAAAATGGAAAAGTATACATGACATATATTTATGGGTTATATTTTAATATCTCTAAGGAAATATTAAAAGCCTTTATATGTTATTCAGTTGTCTTGCCTCTCAAGGAAGATAATTAAGGAAGATAATTTTCTAGGTTTATAAGAAAATCATGCACATCTCTAGGCATACTGATAGTAGAACTAACTAAACAAACTGGGGACATCATATGCATACAAAGAAGAAATCTTCTAATTGGGGATTAAGATTGGTTCTAGGGTTCCATTAAGATGCCTCTATATGGACTAAGTTTTATATGGATCTACAAGGGTGAAACTAGTAGATTATTATCCGAGGTGGATCTTGTTAGTCTTTTGGGTATATTCAATGCACTTAGGTGATATTCTTAAGAAATAAAAGGGTGATCCCTCATTATAGTGTTGGATAAATTCTTTTTGATGTGGATTTTATGAATATTTTTAAATATTATGAGGTAGCCTTTAGCATTTTAGGATTAGTGAAAAGATCCACTCTATGACATGAGTTATAGGATATTCTTTTTTTTTAATAACCTAGTGGTGGAATAGTAGTGAGCAATGTGTTATTTACCTTAGATGGCTTGGATGTATGGAATTTAAAATAAACAAAATTCTACTTGAAATAGTTGGGTGGATTATAACCTAAGGTGGAATGGATCAAAACATAATAAATAAAGGGAAAGGTACGGATGATGAGAGTATTTATGAACTAAAGATAGATGAAATCCTTCCAAACTAAACCCTACACTATGGGTTAGATAAGGGATAGGAAATTGATGTATGTTCTTGGTTTATATTAACACATAAAACAAATAAACATAGTTAAGAGTCCAAGGAAACAAATAAAATAAACTTTGTTGTTCTACCAATGTAGGATTACACATCTTCAATTTGACATTATGATTAATACATATAAAGAGTTAAATTTAGATATAACACAATCTAAATAATCATATTGAAAAAATGTATACACAACTCAAATATTAAAATACTAAACTGATGTAACTTATTCAATGAATCACAAGGTTTGTATAAGAACAGATAATGCACATCAAATGAATTTGTAGAATAATATGTATAATTTATCATTCACCTTAATAGCCAAAATTATATATATATAGGCTTGGGGAGGGGTCACCTCATCCTCCAAGCAATGCCTAATTTTACACTTCTAATTATAGTCTCAGAAGTTATAATTCATGTGGAACATACATATAAAGGATATTCATAAGGGATTTGGCCAAAATTGCATGATTTAGAATATGTGTGTGTGTGTGTGTGTGTGTGTGTGTGTGTGTGTGTGTGTGTGTGTGTACACACACACACACACACACACACACACACACACACAAGTATATACATACATACATACATACATACATACATATATATATATATATATATACATATATACATACATACATATACATATATATATATATATATATATATATATATATTCCTATAAATAAAATAGAGACCATATCTTATTGTATAATACATGAAAGTACACACAAACACACACACACATACACACACATTCCTATAAATAAAATAGAGACCATATCTTATAGTATAATACATGAAAGTAGACAAACCCACACACACACACACACACACATATGGTTCAGACTTAGCACAACTAGTTGAGGAATGTGGATGCATGTTCAATGTAGTTAAAAAATTATATTGAGGCCTTGCATTGAAGATTTAGTTGAATTGGGACCTATTAACTCACCAAATTACACCCTTATGAGAAGATGGTTCAGACCTCTCCAAGTTTTAGGGTAACATGGGATTAGCTCAAGGTTGTGGGTGACTTATAGATGGGATAAAACTCTAGTTTATGGGGATATCTCTGATGATGCATCATGTGAGTTTAATTAAAAAGACTACTAAATTTTTTGGGTGAAAATGGAGAGATAAAAATGAAATAAAACCTAATCTAAAGGGATGTGATGCACCAATATTGATGTATCCACTCTAATTAATCTTTAATCAATACTTTGTGAACCAAGTAAAGAGTAATTATTGAAACAATATTTATAATGAGATCTTAACCATAAGTATTTCATGTGAAGGATATTATGGATATCTACAACTTGAAGGTAATGGATAAGAGGCATGTTTAAGATGCTATCAACCAGATTGCTCTTCAAACATAGCTACCATCACTTTGGCACATCATATGACCTATATAGGATAACATTCTAGAAAATAGGTAAGGAAAAGTAACTACAAAGTATAATGAAACTTTAATTTTCTAAAAATAAATAAACACATAAAACACTAAGCTAGCAATGAAATCTGAAAACAATCCTTTTTTATTGATTCACAAGTCTTACAAGATACAACTTGGATAGAGTTTCATCATACCCAATGAAGGGATCAATATAATGGCCTAAAATATAGAATTTATAAAATAATAAACAAGAGGTATAATATAATGTGTTGTATAAATGGAATTAATAGGTCATAATGGTCACCATTCATTTAACCAATAGTTATAAGAAGCCCTCCATGCTCTCTTATGCATTGCCTTCATGATTGGTGGTCTTAAATGATCATTTTTGGGAATTAAAGAAGAGTGGTGGATGCTGATTCAAGCTTGGTTAACCATATTAAAGGGCATGTGTATGCCAAATTTGTTAATTCCTTCTCCTCATGATAGTAATAAAGCATCAAAGTGATTCAGTTAGGTCTCTCCATGAAGCATTTAATATTCACCTCATTCTTACATATCAATATGACTTGAAAATTTTCCTTATCCTCCATGATGGTTTAGAAATGTTTTTCTCACTTTCATGAGGTATTTAAAAGAGTTTCATAACCTATATTTATTCAATAGTATCCCTCTACACCAATAGTCTCCTCCTTTAGTTGACCAAGTAGGCTAATTAGGTAATTAGCCCTAGTCACTTAACTGCTCACTACTTGGATGATCATAATTCATGAATAGAATATTAAGAATTAGTGAATGTGAATATTTTAGGTCTAATAAATCAATTCACATATTTAATTGTGCCTTTTCAACATAACACACACTTATAACACTTTCTCACTTAAGTGACTAGGTTAGCTCTCATTAGTATTTTCAAACTGGCCTTTTAGTGCAGATCTATAGAAGATTTTATATGAATAATTGTGAGTGTTTCATAATTTTATAAGGTGAAATATAGATCACACTACCTTATTCCATTATATTCACATCCTCATGTCATTCTACACCTTGAAAATATCATCAAACTTTGTAAAAATAGTGTTTTTGATGTGCCTACATAACTGTCTATATAGACTAATGCCATGGATGGGATGTCCTATGAGTGAAATATTAATTTTATGTTTTTTTTGAATATTTAAATTAATTTAAGTAAAATTTCCCCAAGATTTCCTCCATTTATTTGTTTTGACTAGTTTAGATAGGTTTAGGCATTTTTGAATTTCTAGCGATTATTCATATCCTTAAGAGCTTAAATTGCAAAAAAATGCCAAGAAAAAGAAATATACAACCTCATTAAATATACCATAGCTTCTGATATCCCCATTAATTTTCTTCTTATATTTTGAAGGCGGGGAAAGTGCCTCTCGAGTTGAAAAACTTGCATTTTGGGAGGTCAATGGAGAGAAATAAGATGTAGAGGAGTAAAACATATTTGGTTTGACTTCTAATGTTTCCTAGGGGTTTTTTACAACCATAAAAACATGTTGTAATTACTTGTCTTATTTTCCATCTCTCCAAGTGCTTGTAAATCCCTCACACCTCTACCTAGGGTTCTTGAGTCATTGTGCTAGTTTGACCCTATGGGTCCAATTTTTGGCCTTTCTCTAACTTTTTCAAGTATAAAAATCCAAATTTACTAAATTTAATTTTCATACTACATATTATCATGTTTATAAACATAAAAAACTTCCCCAAACATGCATTTATCTCCAATTCTTAGTCACAGGCATGTACATGCCAATTTTAGGCCTAATTAGGCTATTGGGCTATTTATCATCTTCAAAGGACAAGGGAAGTCAATAAAGGTTGAGAAATATTAGGATAAATTTTAAGGAATATTTTTCCAATATTTTAATTTATTTAATTTATTATTATTTTCACTTTCTATTTCTATCTAATTTTTTATTTTTCTAAAGTGTGAAAAGAAGAAACTAGTTAAGAAGGGTGTGGAAGAATACCTATTACATGTTCATGTTTTGAATCTAAGTGATTGTAGAGAGATAATATTTTTATTATGAGGATTAATTTAAAATAATAAAATAATAAAACAAACTTTTTTTTAGACAACTAGATGGGTGGATTGCCTAACATGAGCTAGATCCTAGAAATAAAAGTTTTTTAGAAGGCTGTCAATCCACCTTCTTTGAAATACTTAAGTGGCAATGATAAAAGAAATATATTTTCCTTAAATTAATATAAAAATAAAATAAAATACATAAAATTACAATAAATTAATTGATAAAATTATATTCTTTTCTAAGTTAACCAAAATGAAGCAACTAGTTTGATTATATTAATGTTGAAAATTGGTTAAGGCAAGGTTGTGGTTTTGGATTTGGTAATTTGATAAGGGTCAAAATAATGGTTTAGTTGTGGTTTATTTAGATAATAAAATGAGAGGTATGTATGGTTTAAAAATATAAAACATCAAATAACTAGGGTATCAAAAGTATGAGGGGGGAAAGAGGGTGAACGTGGCAAACGTGCAAAGGGGGTAAAGGAAGTAAATGGAATTACAATGGTAAAGGTGGTAAAGGAGATAAATGGATTAATATGTAAATTATATTAAGGGGTATAGGTCAAGATAATAAAAGTAAATAATTAATTGAATAACTAGAATAAAAATAAATAAATAAATAAATAAGGTTACCTTGAGGTTTGTTAATGTGGTTGATGTTGTTGATGATGTGATGAAGGAATTTCATGGTAATTTTGGTAGAGCTTCATTGATTTGAATTATTTTCCTCCAACGAGTGGATGAAATCCAAAATTATGACCTCCTTAAAATACCTACAACAAGGTACTAATATCCGAAGACTAACTTTTAACTTAACTTTGGGTGAAGGAGTGGAGGGTATTTATAGTATTTATTTTCAAGAACCATGCCAAAAGAGGTAATACTAGAAGTATGGCACAATTTCCCATGTGGTACATGAATGAGTCAAAATACGAGGGTGGTGTAATTCCCACCTTGATCATGGGTCTATCATTTGGGTTGGTGTATCTCCCACCTTTCACATGAGTCCAATTTTGAATGGGAATCATGCACATCGGCCTAAATGAGGATAAAAGTCTTTTCACCACCCTTTCTTGTCTTTGTCCAAGCACTTAAAAAGATGCTATACAAAATGTGGTACCATTTTCCATGTGGGTAATTTAATGAGTCAAAATATTGTGGTGGTGATATTCACACCTTCATCATGGGTCTCCAATTTGGGTTGGTGTGTCTTTGACCTTACACATGAGTCTACTTTTGAATGGGGATCATGCACATGGGCCTAAATGAGGCCAAAAGATTTTTCACCACCCTTTCTTGTCTTTATTCAAGTAATTAAATATATTCCCCATAAAATGTGGTGACATTTTCCATGTGGGTGCATGAATGAATCAAAATATGAGGGTGGTGGGATTTCCACCTTGCTCATGGGTCTCCCATTTAGGTTAAAAAGTAAAAAATGGGTGGATATAGTACACTTTATTTTTTTTTAAATCACTAAAGAGGTGGGAATACCATTTTTAATGACACTTTCATGTGTGAAGATAAAATAAATATTTAATGATGGTCTCTTAAGGGTAAATTCACCATATGTCAAGGGTGGCCCTTGCGATGCTTAAATGAGGTCAATAAACACCTTAGGAAAGGGTGTCAGATGGGGTATGCTATCCCACATAAATCCACCTCACTTCTAGGCCATGTCACTTGAAATATCACCTCCCAAATCACCTTCTATGTCACTTACATTATCACATGTCATGTCACATCCCATGTCATCATAAATAGTGATAATGGGTCCCACAATGAATAGTGATAGTGAATAGTAATTTTGAATAGTATTATGTCTATAGGAGAATAATGATTTTTTTAGGTTAAGAGGGGTTGGTTAAGGCTTAAGAAGGTTTATGAGGTATTTAGGGGGTTTTGAGGCATTTAGTCATCAAAATTTGTAAGTGTACAATTTTATAGTGTCTACACTTTCATTCCCTACTAGGGACCTTGCCTATGGATGTTTTCAGACCTACCTAGGCTGCAAAAGTTAGATAATTATTTTTTTAGAAATTGAGATTGTTTTTTATATGATACATGATGCATATGCACTTATTCAATGCATATAACTTTTCATTCTCCTCCAACCTAATACTATACAACTAAACATGTAAAAATCCTCATATTTTAATACCTAGGCCTTTATATCCCTATTTAGGCCCAATCCAGCCATTAGGATCTTTATTATCAATCTCAAGGGACTAAAATAATTAACTGGAAACACAATTAACATTTATAAAATAATTCATACCCTATTTTCACCTTTATAATTCATCCCCTTATTTGGTATTTCACACCTTCGCCTTCTTAGTAGGGTCCTACCTATAGGTACTCAATTTAGTCTATCAAAGAATATGAGTATAGACATTATTAATCAATTGGAGTCTCTATGTTTGATAAAATTAAAAACCACTTAGAAGTATCAGGGTTTTGCATAGGTATCTAGTGTAGGAAGTGCTCCTGAAAAACAATACAAATGGTTTGGTTGCACATGAGGTGGGGAATAAAAATGTAACATGAAAAGCATAGTTGATGTAGTCAAAAGAACCAAGGCAAGGGAATAATAAAAAATGTGAAGAGGTTAGGTAAAAAATAGACAAAATAAAGGTGGATGTGGGTAAGTGGGTTGGTTGGATGGAATGGGGTGGCTAACCAGACTCCATATGTAGTAGGCAAGTGGATGTTGCCTACATAGTTCCATAGACATAATGTCCAAAATGAACTTCATGCCTAATGTACTTATTTTGAGCTGGAGATTATTGCTTAACTTGGTTTCCCCAATTTGATGTATCATGTAGTTAGCTCTAGTTTAAGGATGTTGGAGAAAAGGAAGCTCCAAAGGGTGGAAAAGATGGATATCAAAAAGTTTGTTGATTGGTTTGGTAGAAATGGTAGAAGAGATTAAATATGAGGTAATTATATGATTTATTCAACTATGAAAAAGGAATTTTTAGCCATGGTTAAGGAGGTTCAAGAATGAAATTTTTTCCACCATTTGTTAAAAAAAGGGATAAATATGACTTAATAGGCTTTAAAAGATCTAACACTACTTGAATTACCATGGTGACCTGATGGGTTCTTTCATCATCATCCAAATAAGCCAAAATTGTGAACAATCCACAATAATGTCATTAAAATGATATGTAATGGTATTATTCAATGATTTCAGGAATAATATTAGTAGAGTGGGTGAATGAGAAGTGGAAAATATCTGAATCCTTGACCCTGGAGCTAGTGGGGCCCCAAAATAAGTAATCATTGAGTTTTGAGGGAGTTAAAAGAAATAATATGAGGAGATTTGGAATATAGAGCAAGGTGAATAATAATAATATTAATTAAATGAGAGAGAAGGTTGAAATAGGAAAGAAAATAAATGGTATAAATGAAAAATTGGGAGGGAAAATAAAAGAAGAATGTATGAAGATAGACAGATTGGGAAGTTGAAAAGGAAGGTGGGAGAAATAGGTCTAAAAGAGACCAAGGAGAAAAATAGTTTTGTGGAAGAGGGGATTCATATAATAGGTTACTGGGTGGAATGCGATTAAAGAGTAGGGCTATTACAATCTAGAGAAAGATGTAGGTCGGGTAGGAAGAATTAAGGGAAATTATTGGTTGGGAGGTAGGTCACATGATGGGGTATAACTAGTAGCCATACATGGGTACCAAAAATATTCCATTTAAAGGTGATTTTAGTTTTAATTCTAACATCTCTAAAAAAGGGGTTCAAAATAGGCAAGACTAGAAGAGATGATGAAGGAATCTACATCTTAATAGCTGGTGGTACTCATGCTCACTTGTGGGTCATATGAGCTTGTGGGTGTGATCAATTATGTTATAGAGTCATAAGATCAATATATGTCTCATAGTAAACCAAAATTTAATGGAATACATTCATGACCATATCATGTTATATGTTTTGATAATATAATCTCAAAATGGGTAGAGGGTTTAAAATTCAAGAAGGTGATAGGTAGGGTGAATGGAATAGCTAGAGAGGGATAAAAAAGAGGATCTAGGCTCAACATGATAAGAAATTAAATGAATAAATGGATTCACTTGAAATAACAAACCTAACCATATTTTTTTCATTAAAACAAAGGCATGGAGGACATGAGGAAGCAGATAAGGAGATTGATCAGAAATTAGGTTCTAAGAAATGGTTTCAAGACATAGTTTCAATGGTGCCACATTGTAGATCTTGTTGAGATCTTTCTGACAGTTTTTGTTGTTTGCAAAACAGACACCGTATGTAAAAGTTATAGGCCACTAAAGTTTTGGTTCAATAGGTAAAAATTTGGTGTCGTAAAGTGATGTGGCATTATTTACATGTGACAAGTGGACTAATAAGAGGTTAACACATGGAATGATTAATCTCAGAGATAAGCTCATTGACCGAGTCATGTGTTAAGTTCAAAGGCATCCATAAGCTAAAGCTCGAGCAAGGTGGTGAACAAGGTGGCAAGCTGGAAGGAAGGACCAAGTCCAACGGCGCATGTTGACCAACGTGCATGTTGACTAGGTGCCTAAAGCCCACCAAGGGGGGCGTTGACACATTCCAAGGAGGTGCTTACCTATTTTAAGCCTAGACTCATTCAAAAATCTATGCATGTGGGACAAAACTTAAGTCTAAGCACCTAAAATGGAGGGAATAAAATTCAAACTGCATGCTTGGTGCCTAGGGAGGATAGCCTAAGTGCGCCCAATAAGGAGTGGCCAAGTCAAAGTGCCTAGAAAGGAGAGCATGAGCACCTAGAATGGAGGAAGGAGGTTTTGAACCCTTGACCTCTTGTGTAAAATGATAAGGCCTTACCCACTACGCCACAGGCTTCAAACTGATTATAAAAGCATGAATTTGTATTTGTTTTAAACAAGTTATGGACTGTGTTTTTTATTTTTAAAGGCTGAGACTTTGTAAAAGCTTTGGGAAAGCTTATATAATCAATTTTTATCCATTTTTTGGCCATAATACTTAGTATTAATACTCTTTTTATCCAATTTTTATATTTGAAGAGTATTATTAAGCCCATAGAGGAGATTTTTAGGACTTTTGAAGCAACTTTGCAGGTGTGAAGACTCACAAAATTCAAAGGTGTTGGGCTTGATTATCAGTCATGGTGAAGGTGAATTTTTGCATTGACAGATCAACTTGTAGGAAATTTTTTTATTGTTTCTAGGTTTTTGAAATGCCCTTAATGGAAATGGTCCACTCCTTTGGAGAACCCAGAGATGTAGGCATCATTTGTTGAGCCGAACTCTGTTATCAATGTCGGATGGTAATTTGTCATTTGCTTGCATGTGTTAATTCATTTTTTTTAATTTTTTAATTATGACAACATGCAAAGATTAAATTTTGATAATTTATGGCATTTTATGTAAAAATAAAAAATAAAAACCAGTTCATTAACTGAGAATGTTTTTATGCCAAAACATTGAGATGCAAGTTCTTTTGAGTTTTTCAAGAATTTGTTAAGTTTTGAGAAATTCAACACTCATAATTAAAAATTCACTTTGAGTTGATTCAATGTAGTTTACGGATCAAGTTGGTATCAGAGTGGTTAGAATGAAGGGATTGCTTCTAGTTGTTTATTGATAGTTGCTTCCGGAATAGTTGGATTATTGGTTTGCAAATTGATTATATTGTAGTGTGCAGTGTGAAATCTGGTGTTTGTAGGAAACCATGGGCAAGTTCTCATAGATTGAGGTCATCAAAGATGAAAACATAATCTTGAGATGCCAAAAATTTGCACTTGAATTGAAAGTGGCAAAGTTAAAATTGGAGCTTGAATCTAAGGATGAGCTCTTGATTAGATTGCAATGTGGTGAGTGTGAAAAGGTAAAGCCTTCAACTTCAAATGCAAAAACTATGACTGAGTGCAATGTAAGTTTTTCACCATAGGAATCTTCATCTTCTTCTACCATTTCAGATTCAGATTCTAGTAATATTATTTTTGGTGATTTTGAAATATACACTAAGGGCATAGGATCTAAAATGTTGTTTAAAATGGGTTATAATGGAGGAGGACTTGGTAGAAATATACAAGGTATATCTAACCCAATTCAGGTTGAGCGTAGACCTCTTCATGCAGGTTTGGGTTATACTAGTGTGTAGGTGGATGATGGAGAAGTTTCTTCCATGGCTAAAGGACGATGAAATTCCAATAGCGAAGGTTCTAGGCCAATAGTTCAAAGGTGTAAAGGTAAAAGAGGTATTGAGATTCCACCTCCTCATTCTTACACTAAATCTTTTGATCTAATTGATACTTTTAAGAAGTTTTGATATAACAGACAGAAGATAATGCAATCATTTCCATGCACTTTTTGTGGGATGAATAACCATAGTGCTAAGACTTGTTGGAAACGAAATGATTTATTGAAGTAGATTGCATGTTTGAAAGACCATTTTGATGTTAAATTGGGAATTGGCAAAAGGGGACCCTCACCTAAGAAGGATGTTTGTACTCATTGTAAAGTGAGTGGACATATGATTGATAGATGTTTTAAGCTTCATGCATCTTCACATTCAAGTAATGTTAGAACTAAGATGATTTACAAACCTCTCACTAAGGTTAATGAAGCTAATTCAATCCATAATACAGTTGACAATACAACCCAGGATAAGGTAAAACCTACAAGTGAAAATCCATTTAAGAGGTTAAGTCAACAATATAAAATTGATAAAGAATCCACTAAGACAATCAATTTCACTAGGAAGAAAGAAATGGTTAAGTGGATTATCACTACATTCTTTTTGCAAAGCATGGTTAAGAATTCATCTAAGGGAATGAACAAGCTTTGATAAGATGTATATTAGAGTTGGTGGAAACACTTCAAGATAGGTTTATCATATGAAGTTTTTCAATTCTCACTTATTGATAACTCTAAGTTTTTGAATCTCCTATTTATGCTGTGTGAGACGTCTAGAGGACTTGAACTCATTTGATTAGTTGGAGACAATAGTAGAAATCATGTTGTAGGTTGAGTTGATTCCTTGCAACACTTATTTGACTGCTATTTTTAATGTATCTTTGGCACATGGATGTATAGATGCATGTTTAAGACCCTTTGGTCATGTTTAGATGTTAGGTTGCATACACTTTAGGTTGTTTGCATTTGCTTAACATATAAGTCCCATACTAGGGCATTGTATTGCAACATGTCCACAAAATTTATTGTATGTTTTCAGCATTATGAACTTGTTTTATAGTTACATTGGGGATTGTTTTAGTTATTGACAGTTCACCACTTTACAGGATGTGACATGGGCAGACAGTTTTGATATGTTGTAATCACTTTGGATGTTACAAATTCACTTACTCATGCCTTTAAATTAGTCATTTGTATAGTCTTATTGTGAATCATTTTAATTCAATTGTTTATACCTCTTGCTATGATTGGGTTCTATTTTCATGGATGTAGTAGACCAGTTATAATATTTTAGGGGATATTGGACTTTTAGAGACCAAAAGGCTTCCATTAGGGTGGTGTGATCAGAAATTAGGTTTTGAAAAATGGTTTCAAGATAGAGTTTCAATGGTGCCACATTGTAGATCTCATCGAGAGCTTTTCGACACTTTTTGCAGTTTACAAAATGGACACCATATGCAAAAGTCACAGGCCGCTAAATTTTTGGTTCAATAGGTAAAAATTTGGTGTCGTAAAGTGACATGGTATTATTTACATGCAATAAGTGGACCAATTAGAGGTTGACACATGGCATGATTAAACTCAGAGATAAGCTCATTGATCGAGCCATGTGGCAAGTTCAAAGGCATCCATAAGCTGAAGCCCGAGTAAGGTGGCGAGCATGGTGGCAAGATGGAAGGAAGGACCAAGTCCAATGGTGCATGTTGACCAATGTGCATGCTGACTAGGCACCTAAAGCCCACCAAAGGGGGAATTGACACATTACAAGGAGGTGATTACCTATTTTAAGCCTAGACTCATTCAAAAATCTATGCATGTGGGATAAAACTTAAGTCTAAGCACCTAAAATAGAGGGAATAAAATTTAAATTGTATGCTTGGTGCCTAGGGAGGAGAGCTTGAGTGCGCTTAACAAGGACAGGCCAAGTCAAAGCACCTAGAAAGGAGAGCCTGAGTGCCTAGAATGGAGGAAGGAGGTTTTGAACCCTTGACCTCCCATGTAAAAGGATAAGGCCTTAGCCACTACACCACAGGCTTCAAATTGATTATAAAAGCATGAATTTGTATTTGTTTTAAATAGGTTCTGGACTGTGTTTTTTATTTTTAAAGGCTGAGACTTTGTAAAAGCTTTGGGAAAGCTTATATAATGGATTTTTATCCATTTTTTGACCATAATACTTAGTCTTAATACTCTTTTTATCTAATTTGCATATTGGAAGAGTATTATTAAGCCCACAAAGGATATTTTTAGGACTTTTGAAGCAACTTTTTAGGTGTGAAGACTCGTGAAATTTGAAGGTGCCAGGCTTGATTATCAGTCATGATGAAGGTGAATTTTTGCATTGAGAGATCAACTTGCAGGAAAGTTGTTTATTGTTTCCAAGTTTTTGAAATGCCCTTAATGGAAACAGTCCACTCCTTTGGAGAATCTAGAGATGTAGGCATCATTTGTTTAGCCAAACTCCATTATCAATGTCGGATGGTAATTTGTCATTTGCTTGCATGTGTTAATTTAGTTTTTTCTGATTTTTTAATTATGAAAACATGCAAACATTAAATTTTGACAATTTATGACATTTGATGTAAACAAAAAATAAAAACTGGTTCATTGACTGAGAACATTTTTATGCCAAAACATCGAGATGCAAGTTCTTTTGAGTTTTTCAAGAATTTTTTAAGTTTTGAGAAATTTAGTATTCATAATTAAAACTTCATTTTGAGTTGATTTAGTGTAGTTTATGGATCAGATATGTAAAAAAAGTGGTACAATTGGTGACCACAATCTAAAGAGGTGGAGGTTGAATGAGATAAAATAAAGGGGATCAAACAAGGGATGAGGTGAAGGTGGACCAAGAGATGGATGAAGAGATAGGTGAATAAAAAAACAAGGTTTCATATAAATATGAAGGTGGAAAAGGATGGAAGGAGCTAGGCATTGACATATATGAGGAAAAAAAATAAGGTCAGGAAGAACAAGGAGTTCCTCAAGATGAGAAAACTGAAATGAAATAGAGAAAAGGGAGAGGATGGTGGAAAATAATTCAAGGGAATGAGATGAACATAAAGGATGAAGATCAGGGATGATAAGAAGAAAAAGGAAGAATTTAAGTAGGGATATAAAGCATAGATACTCACACAGATGAAAAATACAAGTGAGTACTAACATGGAAAGAGGAAAAGGGGAATGTGAAAGTCAAAATGCAAGAATTGATAAGAAGAAAATGGGAAATTATGGAAGGTTTATAAAAGGATAAATACCCAAGTAGAAACTAGTTATGGAGAAAAAAAGAAGACAAGGGATGAAAGGATGAAAATAAATAAAATTTAAATAATGGAAAATGGGAAAGTGGGAAGAGTGGTGAAATGATAGAGAATGGTGGTACACATAAAGAAAAAGTGTAACAACAGATGAAAATAAAATCTTACAATATGCACAGTATGACGTGGAATTGGTGAGGAAATGAGAGTGATGAAGAGGTTGTGACAAATTTCCAAGGATAAGGGGAAATGATGAGGATGGTAGAAAAAGACAAAGGATATTGGGGGCAAGGTTTGTAAAAAGTGGAGAGGCAAAAAATGCAAAAAGTAGGTGGGGAAGTGAGCCATGAATCATGCACAAGGAAAGGTGTTGGTGAGGCCAATGAATCAAAATATTTGGTGGATTTATGGGAGATAATAGGGGCTAATGAGGGAGGCTATCAATCCTTGTGTTAAAAGAGATTGACAAGCTAGAAAAGTGGTTAAAAGAGATTGATAAGTTTAAGGGAGGGAGGTGGTGAAGATATAGGTAGAGGGGTGGAGAAAAATATATTAGGTGAGAAGTGAAAATAAAGTAAAGGATGTGGCAAAGCTAACCTCAGTAAATGAGTGCTACCTACATATTCTAAAAAGACCTCAGGATAATGTATTTCTTCCTATAATGGGGGAAAATTGAAGAAGAATTATTAGATGATGTTAAAATACAAGGATGCTAAGAATAATCCAAAGCTTCCCTGATATAAGATGCCCTAGGTAAGAGGGAATTATTAGAAATAGAAATTAATAAGAAGGAAAAGGGGAGGGTAACTAGTTGTTTTTGGCTTAATTACCCTTAGAAGTCAAGTAGCACCTACATAGTTGATGACATCAAGCCAATGTAGTTCAACTGGTGTTGGAAATGGTACGCAAATTGGCTACCCTAATTTGATGGATCACATGGGTTGGTTTGGGTTGATGGAGAAGGTTTTATAAAACAAAGGTTTTGGGTTTTAGTGAAGGTGCATGGTGTAAATTGGCGAATAGTTACCACAATAATCCCACATTTAATAGGATAAGAGACAAAGATGGGAAAGGTAAGATAAATTAAAATGGAACACAATGATAAGAACCACAAATGACCTTTAATGGAGCTAATCCAAAGAAGAGGTGCCTTTGTAAGGAGGTTTTACCTTTTAAAATTATGTGAGGATATAAGTATAGTGTTGACATCTATCACTATGATTTGAGTTTTAGAAGGTGGGTGTCTATCAGGATCTTCATAGTCATGTTGGTGAAAGGTCATCATAGCTATGATAAAAGTTTTAAGGGTAGTAGAGAAGTGAAAACCTACAAATAATTTATTTGATATCTAAGTAGATTCTATGAGTTATAAAATTGATAGTGTGGTGAGTGATAGAGATGGATTGTGCCTAACCCAAGATTTTCATGGGTAGGCTAGACAAAAGGTGGCCATGTTTGCATCTTATATCCTAATTCATTAGAACCAATGACTTGGGGTTTCACATAGAAGAGGCCCTAGTAGCAGGGAGATATATGGTCTAGGATATTGGTTATATAGTTGTATCAGATGGGGGAGCTTCTATAATGGCAAGCATTTGGAAGTTATCACCACCATAAATAGTGAGCATTTTGAAGGTGTGATCATTATAGTAGCCCATGGTTGGAAGATAATTTATATCAACTAGGCTAAAGGTGAAAATGATGCAAATGACCATCAGGCCCACAAGGATCATAGAATGTCAAAGCAAGGAAAGACGTTAGATGCAAATTGGATGATAAGGGCAACAAAAATATATCATGATGGTGCATAATGGGTTTATCAAGATGACCAATGAGATTGAGGGAGATGTGTCCATATGAAAAGGTAAGTAGACATGACCATTTAAAGTGAGAAGACTATTCAAGGGAATTAATAACATCATATGACCTTTCCTATCAATGGAATGGAGAATCATGTTGGTGAGGAAGAATGGTTAGGTATTCTATTTAAAGAACATGATAAGGATGAGTGTCTATAATTTATTTGTTTGGTTTTGTAGGTTATAGAGAGTGAAAATAACTACACAAGGTTAAATATGGTGAACCATGGGAATAATGGTGGATATAATCAACAACCCCCATGACCTAAAATAATTAATATGTTGAATGTGCAGATATACTAGATAGTATAACATGTAATGGTGATAATTGAAACATTATTAGATAAAAAACAAGAGGAAAGGTACCCACGGCCCGAGATTGATCCTGAACTCTTACCTCTATATCAATGAAGAAGGCAAGAATTTCAATGTGTAAGATGCAGGGCTAGAAAATATGACCATTAGCCTATCTATGGAGGGAACCCTCATTGTCTAAGGGGATGTGCACTGAGGCAAAAACTAGTGGTACCTACATGACCAAAACAACTAGATCAAAGGGATGTAATGGTTGTGATAGGCGAGCAAGGTGAAAGACCCAAAGTGGAATATGATTCTCACTCTATGGGGATGAATGTGAAAGAGGAGAATAGATTACACCCTTTAGCAACTATTGAGATAGGGAATGTTATGGATGTTAGTTTAGGGAGAAATCAAGAAGAAGTATGGTTGAACACAAATTTAGAGTCACCAGAAGATCAACCTAGTGTTTATGTAGGAAAATAATATATATAGGGGATTTAGGTGAAGTGTGGATAGTCTAATAACTTTGTATGTGTCATGTGACTCCTCACACCCTAAATAAAATATTGGATAATTTATTGTAAACATGTAAAAAATGTGTTGGATGTCGTTGGTTGAATTTTATCATGCTTAAGGTTGTGTGGATACTTATGAATGTTATGGTTATGGTTATGATTGGTATGGTTATGGTTGTTATAATCTCACTTAAAGTAAGAAGAATGATTATTGTTGTTGTAACATTGGATGGTAAAATTCATGATGAAAACATCAACCAAGCATATTAAGATAAGAATAGGGCATGATGTTCTATTTTTGACAAGGACTAAAAATAAACCCAAAGTGGGATCAACTTAATGAATATAATCTCTTCAAATACTGCACATGAGTGGTTGCGAGTTGATAAAAAAAGGTTTCTTGATCATAGGGTGTCAAGTAAGCTTTAAATCCATTGATTTATAAATATTCTAAAGGAAGATGGGTGATAAGTGGTGTGAAGGGTAATGGGTGATATGTATGATAACCTCATGTGAATTAGTTTTCCCCTTCTGTAAGTGGCCTAAGAATGGTAATAGACAAGTCCATGTTGTATGCTAAATGTAGTCTAATCAATGTGGGATGTCTACATGTGAAATTTGATTGTGGATTCCAACTTATTATGCTACTTGAGAGTTGATTACGACTTTAAATTTTTTTGTGATAGTGGGTCTTTTGCTTTATTGCTATATATGGGAACCTAATCGATGTGGGAAGCTTCCAAAAAATTGCTCCACTTTCGACAAAGTTAACATAGCCATCCTTCAAAGGAGTGGTCTAAGATTATTGGATTTTTTTAATGATCTTTATAGTTTTCATTCAAATGAGCAATCTAACTTATATTTGGAAATTTTTATTTTATTTTTGGGCAGCTGTCCTTTGAGGGAACAGTCTGCAATGCTTAAGATATTGACCTAAGTAGTATTTTGATATCCAAATTGTTTCTAAATGCAATGTTTTTAGACATGGAAAACTCTAATTAGGTTTAGATGTTTACTTTTATGAAGGAAAAATTTTAACATAAGAAGGTTAACGATATGAAAATGTGTGGTTCTTAAGAGATAATGACCATGAGATTCCATCTTTTTAGAGAAGAAAAGTATCCATGAGAACCATGCTATGGGTAGATCTGTGGTACCCACATTTAGGATTAGGCTATGACTATGATGGTTAATCACATAGTGCTATGTTTTAATTAATTTTCCTCAAAAGGAGAGGAGAAATATGGGTGAAGGTTAAAATCTCATAATCAAGGGATGAGCTTAAGTTAGATAAAAGGAGTGAGTTTGATCCTTCTTTAACAAAAAAATGGATGTAGATGTGAAGCATTGAGAGGATTAGGATATAGTTTGTCTTTAAGAGAGGAAAAATAATAAAATTTTGATCCATACTTATGGGTAATGATGTAGGGTCCAAGCTAATTAAATGCAAACTTACCTTATTTACTCTTCTCCATGTTGGTCACATGTTGGTTTTATTTTAGGATGAGGTCTCTGATATTGAAGTCTCATTATTCAAGATGATATTTATAAGTACATTTGATACACTCTTGATAGGTATGCATGTGGGTAAGGTCTACTAAATGATGCTCATTAAGTAGCTCAAGCTGAGTTAAATGGTATTGATGATAATCTCCTTTAAAAATAAGATATTGCAAAGATATGCAAAAAGAGGGAATTTGGACTTTAAGAGGCAATACTATCAAAGACTAAAGAGAAGGGAGTATCACCTATAGAGGTTTTAATTATAGTATGATAGGCCCATAACTAGAATGGGATGTAAAAATACCAATCTTGACCTAAAGCACTAACAACTTTGGTTAGTATTTTGTAAAGGATTTTATTAGGGTCTTTTGCATGTCCATTTTCTTTTGGTTCGTAAGGTGAGGAAAATATTAAATCAATTCCAAATGCATCACATAAACCTTAGACTTGCTTATTTTTAGAGGATTTTCAATTATCAATGATGATCTTATGAGGAACTTCAAAGTGGCAAATGATATGATGGTTGATAAAGTCGATAATCTTCTCCACTTTGGTCGAGATAATAGGAATAAATTACACTCACTTGGTGAAGTATTTGGTGGCTATGATGATGGAGCTATGCCACTAAAAATAATGGGGGTTGATTTCTGTAATGATATCAAGTCCCCATTATGAGAAATGCTAAAATTCCTTAGATACTTACAATATATTAGCTAGCACATGATTCAAATTAGCATGTTGTTGACATTTAACACACTTTTTTGCATAATCAAAATAGTCTTGGTTGAAGGTGGGTCAATAGTAATTAAGGTGAATGATATGCTTAATAACCACTAGACTGTTAAAATGTCCCACACATATCCCATCATGTGTTTCCCTGATGACATGAGAATCTTTATGGCTACATAGGCAATGAAGAAGGAGAGAATAAAAACAATGTTTGTAAAGTATTCCCCTAGTATGGTGTAATGAGATGTACTCTAAACAATTTTTTTGTGGGCATTCCTAGAGAGGTTGGGAGGAATGATGCCTAGGTTGAGGTAGTTAAAAGTTTGGTCATACCCAATGTTGGATGAGGATTCTTCCACATTAAAAATGGTAGGGAGGTAAAATTGGTTATGAGATGGTGTAGTAAAATGATGAATGGTGACAAATATTTTGGAATTGGAAGGCTGAGAAGGGATCTGGAAATCAAGATAGTTTATTATATCCATGAATTTATTGGTAGATCAAGGAACAATTTAGAAAATTTAATGTTTAAATGATCCTAAGAGTTTGTCAACTAAAATTTTATATTTTTTCAAGACATAATTCTTACATTGATATCATCTATTGACCTCATTGACCACAAGCTAGGAATCACCAAAAACATGGATTATCTTAATTCCCAAGGTTAGAGTAGTTTTAAGACCTATCACTAGGGCTTCATAATCATCTATATTATGGGTGTATTCAAAGTCAAGTTTGAAGGAGAGAGGAAGGGGTTCACTATTGAGAGGAATGAGAATAACTCCGGTACCTCCTCCTTATCGACACTTAAATCCATCAAAGACATGGTTATTTGGTAGGTTATGCCATTTTCTTGAAAAAAAGTTGTGATAGACTCTGTAGACACCTAAATATAACCACCAATAACCTTCAACTAGGCTTTCGACCAATTTCCACTTAAGTGCATAATTTGTCTTAAAAGCACTAAAACATAATAAATGAGTTGAAATTGATAAATTTGAGTTCTAATTTTGGTTAAGGTATTACTAAATGGGGAAATGCAATTTATGGGCCAACTAACTTTGATCAAATCACTTCGTGTCAAAATACCAATTTTGCAGCTAAGTGCTCTGGATTGATTTTTTATATCAAATATCTTGCACAAGACATGTGCCTTTGTTATTTTGTTTTGTTAACATCCTAAATGGGATAACATATCTAATGCATCTGACATTGACTTCTAATTCTATTCTAGTCAAAATTTAGACTAATAATAAGGCATTCTAATAAATTTGAGTAATTTATACACAAAGTGCTTAATCATGCTTAAGAGCTAATTAAACCAAATTAGATCCTAATTAATAATTCCATGGAAACTTGTTGAATCCTTATTTTTGGAAATGAATATTGAATATCTGTATCATCAGGTGACCTCATTTCTTGGGAAGACATCCCTAGGGCATAAATTCCTCAAATATCATGATTCATACCTCCCATGCCTCATCAATGCCCTCCATGCCTCTTAATTTCTCCTCTATCCCAAATATTGATGAGTCTATTTATCAATCTTAATTACATAATTGGATTAATCCTTAGGCACACATCTCAATCTTGAGATGGATGGTTTAGGTTGATTCTAAACAATCTAAAAAATATATAAATAGAGAGGCCATGAACATCATTTTTAAGTTATTTTGGTGCAAAGTTATTATGCTCAAATATCTTCAAAAGTATTTATAATGCACAAATTATTCCAAAATATATTGCATTTTTTGTTACAATGCCAAGCTAAGGCAAAGCCCAAGGTATCAAGGAGAAGAGGAGATAGCCAAGCCTCCTTTGATGAAGACTTCAAGAGCACAAACTGAGTAAGCCAATCAAAGAACACTCTTAGAGTATAAAGAAGGTAAGGAATGCATTTTTATTACTTTTTATATATCCTTTATTCATTTTTTATTTACTAAGATCCCCCTTTGAGATAGGAATAAGGTGTTAACATTTGGTGTGTTTTTATTTCATTTAATAACACAATACTAATCTCCCCTTATTGCAATCTTATGTTCATAAATGGCATGCCTGGTGGGACTGAATAGCTTCAAAAAATTGATCACAATGCTCCCTCAAGAAACTCACTAACATTTTTTAGGAATAATCTTGAAGTGGGAGACTCAAAAGAGTGAAAAAATCAAGAAAAACATTTTTTATATATAAGTGGCAGGTTTGACTGGATGTAATCACAAGATTGTCCTATATCTTATGGTATTATCATTCAGACTTGTGATATTATGCTTAGCTATTTTTATTTTTGAGCTAACTTTGTGTTTTGTTAGGGGTTAACAATACTAATAATTTAGAAGTCATGGGATTAATTTGAAACTCATGGGGTTACTTAACTAAGTCACAATATTATCTAATTATTAGCAGTTAAGTGATAATACCATAACTCATGAAGTGGCAGGATTGTCCTACTACTAGCAAGATTATCAAACCTAGTCATAGTATTGTGACCAAACTACATACAATTTACAATACTATAACTTTTAAAGTTGTGGGATTATCCTACAAGTGTTTGGGTTGTCTTTCAAAGTTATAGTATTGTGACTAAATGGTTAGCAGTTAGTTACAACATCATAACTCTTAAAGTTACAGGATTTTCCTACTATTAGTAGGATCACTCTGTCAATTAGTGGGATTATACTATGTAAAAAAACTGAGAGCTCATTTTCCTAAGTTCATTATTTCAAAATTAAATTAGCTTCAAGGATAAAGGACATGCTAACTTAATCATTGTAAGACCAGCTTGGAAATTGATAAAACATGTTTATATCATCTTTTGCATGCTTTAAAATAAACTAGGAACATTATTTTGGTGCTTAATATAAAATTTAGATGCTTAAATGAATGTTTTCAAAGTTATAATCTTAAGATAAAGGGGTCAAAAGAACACCAAATCTTTCATTTTCTCTTAAAAATTGAACACAATTATCATTTTTATCTTAAATAGTTGCTTGATCTAGTTTTATTTAGCAAAGAGATGGGTGTTGCATGTATGCTCTTCCATTTTTCCCCTTTAGGGAACCCTTGGAATCAAAAGTCTCATTCCTATTTCTAATTACCTAGTCTAAGGCATAGAAATAATGACATCTAAAGCACTCCTAAAAACTCACAAAAGTATGGGTTGACCTTGATAATGACCCTAAATTCTTTCTATTTTATGCTTTCTTTATTTCATGCAAACTTGGCTTGTGAGGGGGATGCCATTACCTCTCTTGAGTTATTTAGGGAACCTTTAACCTGAGGTTTCATCTCTCGGCATTGAATTCATTTGGATCCATATTGGAGTTTCACATGGGACGTAGTGGCACTTTGGACATCACACTATATTGAGCGAACAATAGGATGTAATGGTTGTAAAAAGGACTGGACCTTTTTGCAACAAGCCAAGTGATACAAACTCAAAATGCATGATTTTCTTTTGTATTGTTTGATGTAAAATTCATTCTACAATTGATTCCCTTAGAATGTTTGAAAAATTTTAGATCTTAGACAAATCCCCGCTTGCCATGGAAGTATTGTTGGTGCAAGGTGTGCCTCAAGGTCAATGTCATAGTACTATATTTTGAGAGAAGGGGCGTATAAACACCCTACTATATAATGTGCATTTACTTTTGGATAAACACTTAAAATCCTCTCAAATGATGTTTATTGATGGATTCTAACAATACCAATCAACCTTATCAGTTTAGGATCTAAGAGTGATTAATTAGTTGGTTTTGTCCTAGATTAAAGTCATGTTTGGATTCAACTTTGTGTAAACGAATGATGCAAACCAAAATTTTGTTTAAACAAGAAGGTTTTATGCTGCCCATGTGAAATCATCAATTTAGCTTGTTCAAATTTCATCAAAACTTGGAGTCATTTCATCCACTTTGACATAGTTATGCTACCCAACTGAGTCTAGACCTTTGCCAAAGTTGTTTAAGTCCTTCATTTATAATCTAAATTCTAAATTTCACCTTTATACATTCATAGGGCTTATGTGTTAAGTGGATTTTCCATTTTCACTAAACTTGAGGGAACTTAGGTTCAATTTCCAATTTGGGTTGAAGGTCATTTAAGACTCATGATCGTTATCACGACTTGATAGACTTAAGTCATTTTGTGCTAAAAACATGCACTTTGAGTCTATGCACCAAAACATTTTGAATCAAGAAAGGTAGTGTTACACTTTTAAATTTTTGAGAAATTATCTTTGCCTTAGAGAGTTTTTGAAACAAGCATTTTGTAACATATTTTAGGTAGTCTAGTGTTGTTACACTATGCAAAATATTTTAGATATTATTTCATAGGCCCTCTTGCATAGAGTTCAAATTTGTTCCTACATTTTCAAACAAATACAATTATGCTTTTATGAACCTTTGTCTATCATAGTTATGTCGTTCACTTTTGTCTAGCTTATTTGTCAAAAGAACCAAGTTTTATACCATTATTTGTGAGAAAAATAAATTATCTCTAAAGTGCCTTATGTTTCATACCTTATAACGTTTTGATCAAGTATATATCCAAGAATCAAATGACTCATGTTT
Organism: Torreya grandis; assembly: GCA_037957365.1. NCBI lineage: Eukaryota > Viridiplantae > Streptophyta > Pinopsida > Cupressales > Taxaceae > Torreya > Torreya grandis. Next base: position 389,246 of record JARHVA010007246.1, on the reverse strand, counting down.
GTTAGAAGTGTTTCAAATCTGTTAGATTAAAACTTTCATCTTTTTTAAAATTGAGTTGTTGACACTGTTTGGCCAAGAGTCCTAGTGCATGCCTTGTTTGAGCCTAGCTTTTGACATCATGTTTGGCCAAAATACCTAAAAAAAATTAATTTTCTTAGATTTTACTAATTTGAAACACTTCAAACTTAGATTTTGTCATTTTTATTTTTGGTTCATCCACTTAATCTTTATTTATAAGGCATGTAATGTTAGACACTAAACATTAGCTTGAGTTATCAAAAATCTTTGAATAAACCTTTTGATCTTTTTGACAAGTCTAGACCAAGTTTTAACATCATATTTTAGACATTATATTTTTAGATTTTGTATAACTCTTTGACATTTTATTTTTAAAAACATTTACTATGGATCCCAACATGTATTCCTACATTCTTAGTGGACTCATGTATAATTTCAAGGACTAGTAATGTGGTTGCATAGGAAGAAATAGTATAAGACCCCTACATAAATAATATTTCTTATGAAATGGATCCTTATCTATCTTATAATACTCAATTAGGGTCACAAATCCAAGATCCATTGGATAATTATTTGGTTAATACACCACCTTATTCACAACAAGACTAAAAACAAATGGCATAACACCTACAACTAATGAACTAGTTCTTCAGTAGTCATGCTCTATTAATATGCCTTCCACATATGATCCTTTTTTATTTGAGCATCATTTATTGGATAATAAAGATGAGATTTTGGTTATATCCATATATTTAGGGGCCAAGTTTCTATCAAACTTCCCCCATGAGAATTTACCAAGCCTAGTAAGAATGCCCTGTAACATAATTTATGATCAATAAGCTTCTTTGAGAAATCCTTTGGATCTAGTCCAAACAACATATTAGGACCCTAATATGCCTAATAGAGGTAAAAAACTCATGGAATACCACTTTAACTAAATGTATATAGCATACCAAACCTACCTGAATCTAGCACATAATTTCAATTAGATGACCATGGTGAGTAAACCTCTTATTGACTTAGGTCCTTCAATAGGAGTTTGATAGAGTTAACTAGTCAAAACAATTACATTTTAGACCCATTCATGAAAAACACTTAAATAAATAACTTGCTGCATATGCCCATTATTAAAGAAGTGTCTTCTGCTTCTATGTAAATTAATGATTGAAATATAGTGGACAATGTGAAATCAACATCCAATCCAAATCAAAGTGGTACTAACAGAAAAATAAGTAGTCAAAAAAATGTGCCTTTAGTTAACACTACAAGTAGTTCTCCAAATCAGGGAGTAGGAGTTTCTACATCCTAACCTCAACTAGCTACTTCATGAAGTGTAAAACTAATAGGAATATGTAATAACCAACAACTAATGCAAAGCCTCAATAATAGAATGTGATGAATCCTACTCATCCTCAACAAATGATGATTAGTATTCCACAACATCAGCCATAATATAGTGTATCAATGAAATATAGGTCAAATGTATTACCACCTTAATAAGGGATAACTAATGTTCCACCTCATTAGGTAGTGGCAAATATACCTCTTCAATCATAGACTAGTATATTAATCCAAAACCAAATGATAACTAGCCAACAATGTGTAAATATTGGTTAGCAATAGATGTTGAATATTCAACGTGATTTCACTTCCCAACAAGGATTTATGCAACAAGGAGGCTCCCATATTTCTTAAGTACCTACTAGATAATAATTGGTTCAAAATGTGCCACAAGTTTAGAGACAGTGTCTTGGTTCATAAGTTCTAACTCAACAACAAGGTTTGATTAATTGATAGTATGTCCCTTTTAAACCACAATAGGCATTATAGTTATATACCCTCATCCCAACCAAAAAATTCTTCAATTCAAGCCTCTATAGCCAACCCAACCAGAATAACACATAGCTAAATGTGTAATTTTAAGTGCATTATAATCCATGTATGCATATTCTTGTTTCATTTCCCAACCAAACCAATATACCTCGATAGATATCTTCATCATACCTTGGTCAAAGTGTCCCACTTATGACCTCCCAACCATCTACCCAAACCAATGTTCTCACTCAAACCATTATTCCTTCCACTTTCTTATCCCAAGAATTGCAATAGATGAAGGATACAATTGCTACCATTTAGGCTAGGAAATAGACTAAAAAGTTTAAGTTGGATGACATGTGTTCTTATCCATTCAACATGGAGTACTTATAGATAGCATTTCCTCCAAGATACGAAGTACTAAAATTCAATAAATACAATGGGAAAGGAGACCCTAAGGCCCATTTAATCAAGTTCTTTGTCACATGTTAAGCAGTGGCATACAAAAATATGTACCTTTTTTTGTTGTTTCCTAGGAGGTTGGTTGGACAAGCCTTGGAGTGGTTCTTAAAGTTTACCTAGAATTTAGTAACAAATTTTGATGATCTTTTTGATAATTTTGTGTAGCACTTCTCATATAATCTAAAACATGAGATTTCATTGGCTAACTTAACACAAGCAAAACAAAAGGTTGGTGAGATATTTTCAAGTTATCTATAGTGCTCGAGAGCCCTTACAAGTCGATTCACTCATAGTTTACCAGATAAATATTTATCCACTATGTTTACTAAAAATCTACATATTGAGATAGCTTATCATCTAGAACTACAATGTGCACATACTTTCAAGCAGATCATCAATAAAGGCTTGTTGATTGAATGAGCCCTTACTAATAAATGGATCATCAAGCTTATGTCAACTAATTAGAATCAAGGTACCAATTAGGAAAGTGGCTAAAATGAACATCTAATCCAAGTGCAAGCATCACAACCAACATAGGCCAATAACCAAGATAGACTAGAGCAATTCAACTATAATAGAAATGTTTTGGGTAATGGAGTAACCAACTCATGTCATGTCCAAATAGTGCAAACATCATTTACACCACCTTTTTAGCTTACTCCTACTCAACCTCTCTAACCAATGTCATAAGCACAATAACCAAGACTTACATAACAAATATGAAAAACTTTACCATTACAAACCACTCCTCTAAGGAGAACTGTGCCTATGCATTATGTCTTTAGTGACCTAGGAGAGCCTATTAAGTCTATATTTATCAAATTTGATGCTGTTAATTTGATTAGTTGGCCTATACCAAAGCATTATCTAAAAGGCATTCCTTATCTTGATTGGTACCATGAAAATGAATTATGTTAATATATTTGGGTCAACAGGCATACTCTATGAAGATGTGTGAAAATTAATCATTTGATTGATAATATGTTGGAAAATGGGGAGATAACATTGGTTAATAGTTCTTCCACCTTCAATAAAACTCTTGGGATTTATCAAAACCCCTTTCCCCAACATAACACATAGCAGTAGCATAATAATCAGAAACAATAACAACAATACTGAGCAGTGCAAAAATAAAATCAATAGTAAAAAAATCAAAGGATGAACTAGAAGAATCAACAATAAAACCCACAAAATCAGAACAATGGAAAAGGTCAAGGTTAGAGTGATAATAACCAAAAAACCTAACATGTAGTTACACATGACTACAATAGGGTTGTAAGCCATATTAAAAGGGGTAGAATTAATACCATCTTCATTAATCCTAGATAGAGCACTAATCAATCTATACCATTGCCAAAAAATAACACTCAACCAAATTACATGGATAATCCTTTTTTGACTTGGGATTTCACGCATGCAAACCAGAAAATCAAGACTCCCACTTTTGGACCATATACTAATAACTCACCCTTGCCATGTGACCACATACAAGTGTATCAACAACTGAGACATATCCTATCTAATCCCACACCATTCCCAATATTTGTTAGAAATTATGGTCCAGTAGCTAATCCTGATTTTGTCATCATAACTTAAAGGTTAAAGATTACTATTCTAGGACCACAACCATCTACCTCTTTGCCTGCTATCCAACCAACCATTCAGCCATAGAATAAACCATTCACCATTGACCAAGACAATAATTTTGATATTGTTGAATAATTTTATAAGACACAAGCATAGATCTTTATTTTAGATTTGTTGTGAATGTCAACAATCCACAATAACATTTTCAATGAGTTTTTAACCCAATCCACTATTGCCAGTGAAATATCTCTTGATAAATTTCAATATTTGGTTAGACACCTAGCTCTAGCCCAACAAATCACATTCAACCAAAGTGATATGTCTTCCCTTGGCCCACTCTATAATAATCCATTATACATAGAAGTTTATATAGACTGGCATAAAGTGAAATGTGTCCTTATAGACAATGGATTAGGCCTCAACATAGTGTCTCTAAAGCTCATCAAGCTTCTTGGGTACACAATGGCATATCTCCAACCAAAAATGATAATGCCTATGATAATCAAGAAAGAGAATCACAAGGCACCATTAGCTTACTAATTATCATTGGGCCTTTGACCCATATACACTTTGTCATGTGCTTGATCTTGAGATGTCATATAATATGCTTCTAGGTAAGCCTTGGTTATATGAGATTCATGCAGTCTTGTCAATGTTATACTAATGTATCATGTTCTCCCACTCAAGGATGAAAGTGAATATTCTAAGAGATATACACCCATATGAACACGAAACATCTTGAGACTGAGTTTCAAAGCTATAATTACCAATACAACATGAATCCATGTTCTAAGTAGGATAAAATAAAGGCCATACTTATTGATCCTCCATAAGATAATTACATAGATTTGAATACCTTAGATTTATTTTCCCACATGCCACCTCTTGAAGCTTCCAATCATTTCACCATTTGAAATAATGTCCCAGGGGAGTCTATGACCCATGCTACCTTCCATATTTCCAATCTTCCTTATAATCCAAAGAACTTTGGATGACCTAAAATTACCCCACACATGTATTGGTAACAAAAGAAAAAAAATAAGGGACATATCATGTTTTTACTAGCATCTAGCCTAGAACCAAACCCTCTTGGAGCGGATGAATCATGGTTGTATAATGACAACTAGGTTGATTGTTATAAAAGTACAAAATATCCTATTCCCAATAGGATCATGGAGCATTAAGACTATGAAGGAAGAGGTCTCAGACCAAATCAACATGAAACCATTACACCAATTTACATGACTAATTACAAAAGACCTTATGGACTTGATTTAAACCACCTGGGGGTGACCCCACATATCTTATTTAAGCTCCATCATCGGTGGCTAGTGATGATGATGCCAACAATAAATTAGAGTTTGATCATAGCCTCACCTTTGATTATCTAGATGACATGAACATTTTCAATAATAATTCCATTTATACCCTTAACCTAGTCATTCATCACAACCCATTACCATTATACTATCCCTAACTGATAGATTGGGATTAACAAGAATCCAACTTACCAATTGATGAGTTTTAGAATGATGAGGCATTCTATGATTTTCTAGGCATTAGAGACAATGTTCCATTGGGAGATCATAAATGAGGATTATTAATTACATTGGATCTTAAATCTTATTTTAGAGAGCAGATGAACACCCTTAGCCAAAAACAAATAAATAAAAATTTGAGGTCCCCAAGTGAAAACCTCTTTGAGGCACTTTCTAACCAAGTAAAAAGTAAAAATAAATGCTAGTCTAGTGTTGAAAACCTATTTCAAGCACCATTAGATAAGGATGTTCATTCTTATTTGAATTTAGACCAGGAGACCACCAATGATGAACTTACTTATTAATTCAAGTTCAAGTTCAAGTTGAAAAAAAAAATTTAATAATTTCTAGCTTTTTTTGTCACATGAATAAATCTCCCATTGGGGGACTCAGATTTATCATGCCAAGGAGACATTGAAGAGTAAGTCCTAATAGAGGACATTGATATAGTCCAACATTTCAAGTCTTTGCCTACTATCCTAGAAGATAGTTTAACCCTTCTAGTCAAATATATAATAGAGGTAAAGATTAGGACTCTATCAAACCCAAAATGGATAAAATTAGGCATGTCCCTCAATGAGGAGGAACATGAAGTCTTTACAACTCTATTGAGATAATTTGTAGATATATTTTCATGGGTTTATTCTAACATGCTAAGTTTGGACCCTATCTTGGTTATCCACCACCTTGTGGTCAATCCTAATATCAAACCAATGAAACAAAAGCTACATAATATGCATCCTCATATTGTTATCTTGGTAAATAAATATTTTGAAAAACTCTGAGAAGTAGGATGTATCCATTTTATTGAATACTTAAAATAGATATCTAATGTTGTACCTATTAGCAAAAAGCCTAAAGGAATCAAACTTTGCACTGATTTTTAAGACATAAACAAAGATTGTCCTAAGGATGAATTTCCATTACCTAATATATATATGATCATTGACTCCAAAATGGGTTATGAAATTATTTTACTCATGGATGGATTTTTAGGATATAACCAAATCAAAATAGCATCAAAAGACCAACATAAAAAGTGTTCACCACTCCATGGAGAACATTTTGTTATTAATTAATTCCATTTGATGTTAATAATTATATAGATACATATCAAAGGATCATGACTATAATATTCCATGATATATTGTATAATATTATTGAAGACTATGTCGATGACATATTAAGAAAATAAAAAACTAGGGCTAACTATCCAATAGTGCTATGTAGGATATTTGAAATATTTTGGGACTAAAAATTTGGACTCAATATATATAAATGTGTGTTTGGTGTAACCTTATACTAATTAATTAGATTCATCATGTCTCATAGAGGCATTGAAGTCAATTTGGCCAAAGTCCATGCTATAACTGAGATGCTGCCATTCACCAATTTGAAAGAACTCTACAATTTATAGGGTAAGATCTAGTCAATCTGATACTTCATCTCTCAGTTAGTAGACAAGTGTCATCCATTTACACATATTCTAAATAAGGAAGTTTCTTTTCATTTGGATGATCACTACCAAATAGATTTTCAACAAATCAAGGACTATCTAGTTAATCCACCTATTTTGTTACCTCCTATGTCAAAAAAGCCATTCTTATTGTATCTATTAGCTAATGACGATGCCTTGGGGGCACTTTTGGCTCAACATGATAATAATGGAAAAGATCATGTATTATATTACTTAAGCGATACCTTTGTCACATATGAACACAACTATGTTCCTATTGAAAAAGCTTGTCTATCCATGGTCTTCACATCTCAAAAACTATGCCAATACATATTTAAAAAGTAGATCCACTCAATTATCTACTATCTAAAACATATTTACAAGGTATAATGGCCAAATGTATCATGCTTCTTAGTGATTTTGACATAGAGTATGTCAATCAGAAGGCAATAAAGATATAGGTCCTTACAGAATAACTTGCTAAAGCACCACTTATAGACATAAAGACCCTCACATTTTATTTTACTAATGAATCCATAATGACCATCATTGACACACCTGTTGAGGATTATCACTCGAAAATATATTTTTATTGTTCATTTACTTCACATAGATTAGGGGTAAGTCTCTTATTTATTACACTATAGGGGGATCTAATCCCTAAATCATTCAGAATCAATTTTTTTATACAAAGGACATTGCCGAGTATGAATCACTTATTATAGGACTTGGATAGGTAGTATACTCTAAAATATCTCATCTCCAAGTTTATCATGATTCTTAGTTAATCATCAATTGGGTCATAGACCATTTCTAAACCAAAGATGACAAGCTAGTTCCATATAATGCTATGGTCAATAACCTAAAATAACAAATTGAAAATATCCAATTTTATCATATACCAGGGGATATCAATAGAATTGTAGATACCATGGCTACTATTGGCTCTCTAATTCAATAAATAGACAAATCTAGAGAGTATTAGTTCCTCATCAAGAATTTTTTCGCACCAACTCATGAACCTTCAACATTGTAATGATTTATAATATTGTTAGTCCTAATTATATCTGGTACTTAGGCCTTTAAAACTACCTTCATGACTAATTTATACCACCTAACCTATCTTAAAAACAAACCAAAGCCTTTATTCATCATTTTACTCATTATACTCTACTTGGGTCCACTCTTTGTCGTTGTAGTTTTGATAGAACTTTGCTTCATTATTTAACTTTGGTAGAGTCTACACTAATATTAAGAGAAGTTCAAAAATGAGTATGTAGAGATCATTATAATATGGTTGTCTTATCCAAAAATATCTTATATACTAGTTATTATTGGCCCATGATGGACACAGATGCAACTACATATGTAAAGAAGTGTGAAAAATGTCAATGGCATGCTAATTTGATTCATGCCCAAGCACAAACACTAAAACTAATGTTCACACCATGGCCATTTTCTACATGGGGACTTGACCTCATTGGTAAAATCAACCCCACTTCATTTGATGGCCATAAACACATCTTTATTATAACCAAATATTTCACTAAGTCGGTTGAAGTTATACCCCTAACTTACGTGATTGGAAAGAAAATTTCCAAGTTCATCTTCAACCATCTAATTTGAAACTATGGTATCACCTCTAACATTATATAGAATAATGGAAAATAATTCAATAACAAGGATGTTGAAAAGCTGTCTACTGAATACAACATCACACAACATTTTTCTATGACATATTACCCTCAAGGTAATGGCCAAGCTGAAGCATTGAATAAAACCATTATCAATATTCTCAAAAAGATTGTCAATGATATTGGTCATGATTGGTAACTTAAAATATTCCCACCCTTTGGTCATATCTTACCAATCACCATACCCCCATAAGAGCTACTCCATACTCACTTGATTATGATATTGAAGCTATCCTTCCCATTGAGGTTGAGTTGCCTTTACTACAGATATATTTCAAGCATGTCCTAGATGATCATTAATATCAAGTATCTCATCTGCAGGAGCTATACCTACTTGATTAAAAACACATACTTATGCTCAACAATATTTAGCCATATCAGAACTCACTTAAAGGCCACTATAATCAACATGTCAAGTATATAACATTTGAACTTGGTGATCTTGTTCTTAAAAAAAACCAAAAGAATACCACAGTTGAGAAGAAACATAAATTTAAATTCAAACCAAATTAGATAGGACCTTTCATCATTACAATAGATTATGGATCAGGAGTGTACATGCTCACCACACAAGATGCAAATGAACTTCTTGAGCTAATGAATATTATTCACCTCAAGCGGTACTATGCTTGAGCACTAAGGTGTATTATCTATAAGGACTATTTCATGCTGTGCCATTTTGTCCCTATTCTTCTTTGTACAAATATCATTCTTATCCATCCTCTTAGCCGTATGTACTTACCATTCTATTTTATCAACCAAACATGTTCTAAATCCTATCAACCCAGCTCATTTGACCTTGGAATTTGCCATTCATTATGCATTTTTAACACCAAGGAATATGATTAGTTTCATTAGTTATTTCAAGTAATTCAAATGGAGATCATATTTTGGAGTAGTATGATAGAAGTTTTGGTAGTTTCATCCTTTGTTTGTTATTCCTTTCTTATCATCGATCTTGATACTAATTATAACTACCTTTAGGAAAATTAGTATCATTGATCTATGCTATTGTGTCCTAGTTATAACCACATATGGGTAAACTAGGGGCAACATTTGGTCATTGAGCCTTGACATACCAACTTGCCACTTCTTATGTCAAACTATGTCATTTTACCAAATATGCCTATTTTTTTTGAATTAACTACTACACTATTTGAATTCCTTTATTTTAGGATAGAAGTACAGTGACTTAAAGTGCTACTTTAGGACTATGTAGGAAATGATTAATACTTGTTGAGGTTAGCTTAGTCACCCTTTCAACCATGCTATGGCCATTTTATGAGCAACCTAAGTTTGAATGCTCTCACCATTTTATGAGCAACATATATTTGAATGCTCTCACCATTTTATGAACAACCTAAGTTTGAACACTCTCACCATTTTGAGAGAAACCTATGTTTGAATGATCTAACCATTTTATGAGAAACCTAAGTTTAAACACTCTCACTATTTTGTGAGCAACCTAATTTTAAATTCTCTCACCATTTTGTGAGAAACTTAAGTTTTAACTCTCTTGTTGCGTTGTGTGCAACCTATGTTTGAATTCTCTCACTATTTTGTCAACAACCTAATTTTGAATGATCTCACCATTTTCTAAGCAACCTAAGTTTGAATACTCTCACCATTTTTTGAGCTTTAACCACTTAGTGTCTCATCATTTTTGATCAAGTTGAGATACTTCAAAAATTCTAAAAACATTTGTAAAAATGGTATAAAATAACAAAAACACTGACCACTTCTTTGCCTTAAGGATTCTAGGAACCCTTACTAAGCTATAAGAAAATCACTTATTTCTTAGTTTCCCCATCATTTTGGCATTTTAATCCCATGCACTTTCCATTTTACCATTCATATTCTTCTATCACATTCATTTTGTTTGTTTTCATCAATTATCACATTCTTTCCATTCCTTGGGAGAACTACATTTAGCCTGATATTTTTTTATTAGATATTACATCCATGGAACTATGTAGGTAACATCTATTTTCCTAGTGCATATAGAGATAGCTTGACCACCCCCTTCCTTTTCTTCTATTACCCCATTTTATTAGTTTGTTAAGTTATCACCTATTTTTTAGGGGCAATGTTTATATGGTTTCTATTTCATTATTTGTTTATCTCTACTTATTTTATTTTTTTGTCTACCTATTTGTTTGATTTTAGCACTATTGCCTTGATTTGGTTTGTGTGCTCATTGGGTGATTCATTTCCCACACTTATACTCAAATCCATCTATATTCATATGTTTACATTGTCATCATAGTTTTTATCATTGGTACATTATTTTCTATTGAGTATTAGATTGTGAGAGTCAATCCTTATGCATATTTTGGCTAAGTCCTCATGATATTATACCATGATGCCTACCAAAACATGATAAAAAAAACCTTAGCTTCAAAAAGTCTATTCAAAAATGGTGGTATCAACATCTCTTTGGCATTGATATCCTGATTCAATCCTAATCATATCCCAAATAGAGTAATTAACAACAAAAGAATTTTAACCTTTATTAGATCAGATGAGCATCTCCCTACTAGTAAGTTTTTACAATTCATAATTACCCTTTATGTTAATTTATCATCATCCTCAACCATGTTTGTCGTGTTTTCCATAATTAGGTTCCAATTATTATAACTACCTATGGGTAAATCATTGCACACTATCCCACCTACATTTCTCAATGATTATAACTGCCTTTAGGCAAATCATTGTGTTGTCACCACTTTATGTTTTATACCCATATAGAGGCATGTTATTATATTATTTATCTATCCTAACTGGGGTAGCTCTATCTTTTCAATGATTATAACCACATTTGGGAAAATCATTATGTTATCATACCACATTGCCACTATCAGGGTACAATGCTTATAATAACCTTTGGGCAAACCATTGTACACCATCCTATTTGTATTATTAGTTATTTTTAATACTTTTTCAATATAATTATGTTTTCACCCCATCATATTTATTTTCTTTGGTTCCCTCATTCTTCTTCTTTCTTTTTGAGGGACCATTTGTTGACCTACTTGTGCCAACCGTTCCCTTGAGGGGGCATCATACAATTAGTTTAACATCATTGTAATTTTAGTCATACAAGACCTTTTCATTATTTGATAAGATGTTACTATGATTATTGCTTTTAATGCCTTCCCAAATAGGGGCAAACTGTAGACACCTAAATCTAGCCACTAATAACCTCCAACCAGGCTTTTGACCAATTTCCATCAAAGTTCACAATTTGGCTTAAAAATACTAAAACACATTAAATGAGTTAACATTGATATATTCAAGTACCAATTTTGGTCCAGGTATCATTAAATGGGGTAATTCAATTTATGGTCCAACTAACTTTGATCAAATCATTTTGAGTTAAAATGTCAATTTTGTACTTGTGTGCTCTAGATTGCTCTTTTCAATCAAATATCTTACATAGGACACATGACTTTGTTATTTAGTGTTGTTAACATCCTAAATGGGATAGTAGATCCAAAGCATCTGACATTGACTTCTAATTCCAATCTAGTCAAATTTTGGACCAATAACAAGGCATTCTGATTAATTTGAGTAATTTGTGCACAAAGTGCTTAATTATGCTTAAGAGATAATTAAGAAAAATTAGATCATGATTAAGAATTTCATGGAAACATGTTAAATAATTATTTTTGGAAATAAATATTGAATATACCCATCATCAGGTAACCTCATTTCTTGGGAAGATATTTCTAGGCCATAAATGCCATAAATATCACGATTCATGCCTCACATGCCTCATCAATGCCCTCCCTACCTTTTAATTGCTTCTCTATCCCAAATATTGATGAGCCTATTTATCAATTTTAATTGCATAATTAGATTAATCCTTATCCACACATCTTAATCCTAAGATTGATGATTCAGGTTGATTCTAAACAATCTCAAAAATCTATAAATAGAGAGGCCATAAACAAAAATTTTAAGCTATTTTGGTGCAAAGTTATTATGCTAAAATATCTTCAAAAGTCTTGATAATACACAAATGATTCGAAAATCTATTACAAATAGTGTTACTAGCCAGATTGATTCCAACCCAAGCCAAAGCCAAAGGTGCCAAGGAGAAGTGGAGATAGACAAGCCTCCTTTGATGAAGATTTCATGAGTACAAACCAAGCAAGCCGATTGAAGAACACTCTTAGAGTTTCAAAGAAGGTAAGGAATGTGTGTTTCTTGCATTTTATTTGTACTTTGTTCATTTTTTTTTCTTCACTAAGCTTCCCCTTTGAGATAGGCCTAAGGTGTAAGCATTTAATGTGTTTTGATTTCATTCATTAACACTATACTAATCTCCCCTTATTTCAATCCTATGTTCACAGACTCATTTAGAAAGTCAAGAGGAGGTGGTTTATTTTTTGGTAAAGAAACTTTGACTAATCAATCAATAATTACATACCCTTTAATCAAATTCTATTGGATGAATTCGAGGTCAAATATAGCTAGGAGCATGATCCACTTAGCCATATGCTAATTTTGGTATGGTTTAGAGTGCATGTACTTGAGTGGGTTGGTATTAGTTATGACATAGGTTTTATGGTTAAGAAGGTAGTGGTAGAGTCTGGTGGCCATGAAGGTCAATTCTAACTATATTTTCTTAATATGTGTATATTGAGTTTCATATTCTACAAGTGTGTAGCTAATGTAGTATACAACTTACTCTTTATGTTATTCATCCCAATGAGACAACATTTCCCCTAGGGAATGGTCAGTGGAAGAAATATATAGGTAAAAGGGGTGGTCATCCTTAGGAGAGGTGAGGACAAGTGGTGATAAAAGTTACTATTTGAGTGAATCAAAGGCATTTTGAAAATCACTAATCCATTTTAAAGACAAATCGTTATTTAAAAGGTGATGGAAAGGTTGACATTAGTCTTAAAGTTGTGAAATGAAATGGTGAATGGATTGAATTTTTCCATGCAAGCTATGGAGTTGATTAAAGTTGGTCAGAGGAGGCATGTCCAAAATTTCTTTGACTTTAGTAGGTTATATTTCAATTTCATGAAGAGAGATGATAAAGCCAATAATATTTCTTAAAAGGACCCCAAAAATGTATTTCTTGGGATTAAGGTGAACATGATAATGGATGAGACATTTAAATATGATCATAAGAATAATAAAGAGATATTTTTGGAGTTTGTATTTCCTAATAAGGTCATCCACATAGTCTTATACAATCCTATAGATGATATCATGGAAGATATAAGTCATGTCACATTGGTAGGTTTCCCCAACATTATTTAACCTGAAAAGCATGAATCTATAGCAAAAAGTTCTCCAAAAGATGGTAAAGGTAGTTTTTTGATGATATTCAAGAGCAATAAAGATCTAATTATTACTTGAAAACCCATCCATAAGAGATAACATCTCATGGCCATTTGTAAGATCAGCAAGTTGGTCAATTCTAGGTAGATTAGAAAGTCATCCTTGGGGTAGGAAAGGTTAATTTCATGAAAGTCATCCTTGGGGTAGGAAAGGTTAAGGTCATGAAAGTCCACACAAATGCATAAACCCTAGTGACTTTGGTGATAGGTATGATATTTGAGATCCATTGGGCATAGTCAATGGGTTGAATTAAGTTTACATATAGGAAACCTTAAAGCTCTTCTTTGATGAGAAGGGGCATATGAGGATGCATGAATCAAGGTTTATATTTAATCAGATTTACATCATAATGAGGGACTATGTTATGGGTTAAAATGGTGGGGTCAATTCTGGGTATATCATTATAAGACCAAGAAAATGCTATGTTGTGGTCTTAGAAAAAGAGAAGTCTCAAAGTTCCTTGACATTCAGTGATTGGTCTAATTTTAAAATGCAAGGGTTGTTTAAAATGGCCAAATTGATATCTATGGTGGATTAATTAGACATGGTCAAGGCCTTAGGAGGAAGTGATTTATTAATAGAATAATCCCCAACATGGAGGTAGGTAAGAATTGAATCATTGTCTTAGTATTGGAAGGTGTTGATGGTAGTAGAATCACTCTCTACCATTTCAAGGTGTACGAGTGGAAGGAATTTGGTTTGGCCACCCTTTTAGTATATGAGAGGGCCCAAATTAATGGTATTGACTAGAAAAAAAATCTAGAGGGGATGATGTTAGGATTTTTATGTGGGGAAAGTAGTTGGGTTGGTGAGGATGGGATATCTTCCTCCATGATGGCAATTGGTTTTGGTGAATTCATGGGTTGTTTAGGTGGTTCATACCCAAGTCCAAATGACTCATGAGGTTATACAGTTTTGATATGAGGTAACTCATGAGGCCATTATTCATAATGACCAAGGTCAAATCCTTTTCAAGCACATATATGAAAATACAACTTAGCAAATTTTGGTTTGCTAAGATAGGAAAAGTTAGAGGTAAATGTTTGGATGGATGAAGTAGTGGTAGGGGCTAGAAGTGGCCAATCAAGTCCCCCAAAAATGAATTATTTTAATGGTTAGGGAGCCCAAATGGGATGATGGTTCCAATTTTAGGGTTATAGGAAGGGTCATCTTTGGGATTCTCATATTATTGGGGAGTAGAGAAGGCATCCAGGGCTAAGAGTCTATATTCGCAAAGGGAAAGACATTGGAATGTAGTTACCATGGGATTATCTATAGGAATATGGGAAGAAGGGATATATGATCTAGTAGAAGCTTCATCAACATTTGGTGTGGAAGTCTCAATGGGTTTTGGTTGGTGGGGTTATGTTGTTAGCAGATGGTTATGAGGTGGATGAAGGAGGAAGAAAGAAATCATTATGTTGATGTGTCATATTGTAAGATTTGAAAGGACTAGGGTTAGCTTGGATAGTCACAAATTGTCCTTTGTTCTCAAATTTAACACATCGATGCAAGGTAGAAGGGACATAACTCATGGAATGAATCCAAGGGAGCTCAACTAAAACATTGTATGGGGCCGTACACAAATATGGAGGAAAATTGTGCCCAAGGTAGTAGTCATGGTATCATCAAAAGAGCAAAGGATCATTATGATTTCAAACGTGATGTTCATGGGTAAGTGCAACTAGTCATAGTCATGGGATGAGATAACATTAATGATATCTCCTCCATCAATCACCACCCTTTTGATGAAAGTTTGATTAATTTATGCTATAATGAAGAGCGGGGATCAGGATCTTCTAGATGAATAGAAAGTATTTCTAAATTTTTGAAGGTAACAAGGTTGGAAGATAGAAGGGCACAAACAAAGGTAGCTAGAGGTTGAGGGTCATTGTGTTTGACCTTGATAGATTGCAAGGATTCTATGAGTGGTTGGCAATAATGGGGAGAGGTAGAGACTACATCATACAAGATCATTTTTTCTAGAATTTAGTGAAGCTACTTGAGGATAGCTTTTCAAATAGATATTATATATGGGTTAAGGTATGGAGGGTTGAATGGGGAGGCACCTAAGATAGACACCTTGGGTATGTTTGATGATGGAGATGGTTGGGTATTATTGGCTTGGTAGTTTGGGGAGGGATAAGTCCAAGGAATAGACACCTTAACCTTCTCTTTATCCTTATGTTGTGATCTTGTGACCATATTTATTATATGGATAATAGGAGATGTTGAGGTAGTGGAGTTTTTTAACTTTCTTTTATTCTTAGGTGAAGGTGGAGTGGGTAGGTGTTAGGTAGGTATGGTTGTTATTTGGGTTGGTAGGGGTGGCGTATGAGGTTCATCTATTAATAGATAATCCTCATCATAAATTTGATAGATAATAATTTGGAGATCTTTAAAATTTTCAATGTCACGGCTAGGTGTCTTATGATAAAAGCAAATAAAATTGTCATTGAACCATGACAGTTTACGATGTGAAGGGTCAAATGGTTTTATGGGTGGTAAGACCAAGGAAGAGGTTCAAAACAACCTTTATAGAATGGTTGAATAGGAATTATCTAAAGGTTGTTAAGATTTAATAGTTTTTTCTTTTGCTATTCAGGTAAAAGGTTGTTTGGATGTGGTTTTGGTGATATGTGTCTTAGGTGAGGTAGTAGGATTTGACAGTTTTGGTTTAGGAAAGATGGTTGTTGAGTTGAAGGTAGAGGATGGCAAGATAGGTGAATTAAGAATCATCAATTTAGTGAGGGGAGTCATCTTAGAAAGCAAGTATGAAGGTATGACAAAAAAAGGTTGTGGGGTTTTGGTAAAAATAATTGTCTTCATGCTCAAGGTAAAGGGATGAGGACCCAAAATGGAGGGCAAGTTTTAGGAAGGTAAAATTTAGGGTTTTGGGACTTTTGGTGTTTTTACCTCTTTGGTTATTCTGGTTGATAATTTTTAAGGGGGTTTGGTTACTTGGGTCTTATTTATAATGGTTAAGCCCTTAGGTAGAGAAGAAGGAATAGTTCCTTTACCTTTGTCTAGGTTTTTGATAAAAGGTTCTAAAATTAGAGGTTGGGTAGATGAAGTTATCTTCTCTTATGAGATATATTTCAAAGAGGGAGTGGATGGTTCTATGATAGGGGAGGTAGGTGTGGTATCCTTCAATTGAGGTGTGGGTATGGTGGTTCCCTTTGTTTGGGTGTCCAAAGGAATAGAAGAAAATTTCTTTCCTTCCATTAGGAGGATGGGGAAAGAGGTAGTTGAGGTGATGTTTTCTTCAAAAATGGGTTCATTAGTAACCACATTAATAGTATGTGCCTCAAGGGATGGTTCTATTTTATTATCATGATAAGGGGTAGAAGAAGCATGATTAGGAAAAGGCTTGAGGAATATGTCAAAGGCCTGGTTTGGTAGTGCATTGGGATTGTCCAATGTAAGATCCCCCTTATTAATGAGGGATTGGACAAGGTATTTGAAGGTGTTTTACCTATTGATGTCATGTCCTATGAATTTATAAAAGGCACAATGGTCATTCTCATTATACCAACCTAATATGAAGCTACCAACCTAATATGAAGCATGAAACATCAAACTATTAGGGTGGTTTAATTGGTGGAAGTTAGATGATATTGGATTTTAGTAACTTTCCCAAAATAGAAGGATAGGGATCCCTAAGTGGAGTTAATTTCTTATGATTATTCCAAGTTTATTTATTTTGGTTTTGGTTTGAATAATTAAAGGATCAAAGGTTTGGTTCCTTGGGATCTATCATTTAGTAGATGGTGGTGGAGTGGCTTTAAGGATAATGGCATTGGCGGTTACTTTGTTTTTAGTGTTGGGATTGATTTGGTTGTCTGGTTTGGAAGAAAATGGTTCATTGGGTTTGTAAGTTGAGTTATTTATCTTTAACTTTAATCTTCCTTCATCAATGGCTCTATTCTCTAGTTTGTGAGCCATGTTAAAAGCTTCATCAAAGGTTTGAAAGCTTTGGACACATAATGAGGATGAAATATGTTTTTCACATGCCTGGGGGAAGATATCTATAAGCTCAAGTTGAAGCAATGAAATGGAAATTTGGCTGATTGTGATCCTCCAATGAGCCACAAAATCAATAATAGATTCATCTTCAAATTATCAAATGGAATAGAGGTTGGTAATAAAAACTTTATTCGATATATTGATTGAAAATTGATCCAATAAGTTTTGGGATAATTGGGTGAAAGAGAGGGTGGAATGTTTGGGTATGACACTATACCAATCCAATGCTAGTGTAGATAATGACATAGGAAAGGTAAGGAGGAGAAGAGTGTCATCATAGAAAATCAAGTATCATGAATGCCTAAATTCTCTTAAATGTTGTTGAGGCTCTTCTTTAATATTAAACTTGGCAAATTTTAGAAGTTTCCACTGGTCCAAATAAGGTTTGATGGGGATTAAATAGTGAATAGGATCATTGCAAATTTGATCATAAAATAAGAGATTATGGGATCTAGAGATGGATGAATCAAGGGTATTCATTTTTTTAATGATCAACTTAATGAAGTCTACTTTAGGTTGTTGGGATGTGTATTCATATGGTATGTTTTATTGAGGTTAGGTAATGTATGAATATCTGGTAGATGGTTGAGATGACTCCACATATTGGTATGTGGTCTTTAGAGGTTGGGTGGAAGATATATATTGGTATGTGAATGTTAATGGTTGGGTAGAAGTGGGTGGTTGAATAGTGGGCATATGCCCTTGTGGGTTATGAAGATAGTTAAAGGTTATGTGTTGGATTGAAGTGGTGGTTGGGTTAGTGGCTGATGGAAGGGTGGTGAATCTTGTGTTGATTGGTGGTAATATCGATGGTATAGACACCACAAGTCTTGGAATTGGAGTAGTGTCTGATGGATTAGAGGTAACTAAAGAAATATGGGTAGTTGTATAGGTAAACACTCATATTACAGGGAAGTGATTAGTAAGATGTGTAAAGGTAGTGGTATTTTGGGTTGGTAGGTTAGTTTAGAGGGAGTTGTTGGCTGATGATAATGTTTGGGAAACTAAAGGTTGAGTAGTTTTTGTTGTAGTGGAGGTATTACCCATGATGTGGAGAGGCATGCCATAAGGTAGATCTATGTGTGGGGTCAAAACTAGGATTTATTAAGATGTGGTTCTTATGTAGTGTTGTAAGGTTACATGATTGTTGTTTAGGAAAGCATCAAAATCCTCATCTCCTAGGACTACCTAAGTAGGACTTCTTAGAGAGTGAGGGGAGTCTGGGGGTTCAAAAAAAAATTCCATGGATGAAGATGTATAAGTTGGTGATGGTTGATTTGGTGATGGGTTTTGTTCCTCAAGATCTTTTTGTTATTAGTGAGTGAGAACCATAGGAGAAGATAAGAAAAGGATGATATGTTATCACACCTCAAACATAGAGAAATAAAAATATTCAAGGAAAAAAATACATTCACTAAGATTATGTTAAATCCTAGGATTATTTTTAATCTCTCTTTTAGCTTATGCCTTAGAAAAGTGTAAAGAGGAAATTGGCTTGAATAGGTCCTAAACAAGGCAGGCTATGTTCAGTTTCAGGTTATGTTTATGTACTCAATAGAAGTATATATTAGTCTAAGTATGTGGCCAAGTACGTAGGTCTTGCTCCCCTAATGTCATAATCCTATAGCTAGTATGGCTGCTTAGCCAATATATACCAATTTGTAGAGTTTATACTCAGCAAGAGAATTGAGTTGGTTATCCCCTTAGTGATTAAATCCAAGATAATTATGAAAGTGTATGGTGATCCACTAGGTGATGAACTACTATTTAGGCCTTTTCTCAATTTTTATTTTATGTTTTTTCATGAAAGTGGTTTTGTTTGTGTCACATTTATGAACTATGATTAATTAATAATGCTTTTAATTAAACAAGGTGAGCTAAAATCAAGCAAGCAGTCAATATATGCACTCAAATTTAACCATTTTTTTAAATTTATTTAAATGAGGACAATAAAAAATAAAATTCACTTAAATTCAACATTAAAATAAAATCTTAATCCTATGATTAATACTCTTTTATTTCTTTTTAGAAATGTAATAAAATTTAATTTTCTAAAAAATGCAACTAAAACCTTTTTTTTTGGTAAAGAAAGAATCTTAATTTTCTAAAAATTCAACTAAATGAATTTCAATAATGCAACTATAAATTTCATAAGACATATAAAACCCCAATTAAATTCAAGGGTCCCACTGGGTGTGCCAAAATATTTTTGTCTAAGTTTTGTTTTTTCTATGTGTGAAGAGAAGAAACTAGTTAAGAAGGGTGTGGAAGAATACCTGTTGAATGTTTGTGCATTGAATATAAGTGATTATAGAGAGATATTATTTGGATCTAGAATATGACCTTAAAATAATAAAATACTAACAATTTTTTTGTTAGACAAGTAGATGGGTGGATTGCCCAACATGAGCTAGATCCTAGAAGCGAAAGCTTTCTAGGAGGTTGTCAATCCACCTTCTTTAAAAAATTTAAATATAAATGATAAAATAAATATATTTTACTTAAATGAATATAAAATTTAAATAAAATAAAATAAATTAATTTAATTTAATTTATAAAATTATATTATTTTCTAAGTTAACCAAAATGAAGCAACTAGTTTGATTATACGGATGCTGAAAATTGCTTAAGACAAGGTTGTGGTTTTGGGTTTGGTAATTTGATAAAGGTAAAAAGAATGGTTTAGTTGGGGTTGATTGAGATAATAAAATTATAGGTATGGATTTTTGAAAAATATAAAACAACAAGTAACTAGGGTAGCAAAAGGATGAGGGGGCAAAGAGGGTGAAGGTGGCAAAGGTGCTAAGAGGGCAAAGGAGGTAAATGGAATTACAATGGCAAAGGTGGTAAAGGAGGTCAATGGATTAAGATGATAAGTATATTAAGGGGTAGAGGTAAATATAATAAAATTAAGGACTTAATTGAATAAATTAAATAAAAAATCAAAATAAGGTTACATTGAGGCTTGTTGATGTGGTTGATGTTGTTGATGATGTGATGAAGGAATCCCATGGCAATTTCAGTAGAGCTTTGTTGCTTTGAATTATTTTTCTCCAAGATTTATATGGCCTAAAAAACTATTACCTTATTAAAATAACTAAAAAAATATGTTAATAACCGAATACTAACTTCAAATTTAGCCCTGGGTGAAGGAGAGAGGGGTATTTATAGCATTTGTTGTCAAGAACCATGCCAAAAGAGGGAAGAGTAAAAATATGGCACCATTTCCCATGTGGTTCATGAATGATTCAAAATATGAGGGTGGTGGGATTCCCACCTTGATCATGTGTATCCCACTTGGGTTTTTATTTCTCCCACCTTACACATGAGTTTTATTTTGAATGGGAATCATGCACATGGGCCTAAATGAGGCTAAAAGACTTTTCACCACCCTTTCTTATCTTTGTCAAAGCACTTAAAGAGAATCCCCAAAAAATATGGATCCATTTTACACGTGGGTTCATGAATGATTAAAAATATGAAGGTGGTGAGATTATCACCTTGATAATGGGTCCCCCATTTGGGTTGGTGTGTCTCCCACCTTGCACATGAGTCCAATTTTGAATGGGAATCATGCACATGGGCCTAAATGATGCTAAAAGACTTTTAAACAACCTTTATTATCTTCATCCAAGAAATTAAAGATATTCCCCAATAAATGTTGCAAAATTTTCCATGTGGATGAATGAATGAGTCAAAATATGAGGGTGGTGGTATTACCACCTTGCTTATGGGTCTCTTATTTGGTTTAAAAAGTAAAATATCAGTGGATATAGTGCCCTTCTTTTTTCCAAATCACTAAAGAGGTGGGTACCTCATTTTTAAGGCCAATTTCATATGTGGAGAAAAACTACATATTTAATTATGGACACTTAAGGGTAATTTCACCATATTTAAAGGGGGGGACCCTTTTGATTCTTAAATGAGGTCATTAAACACCTTGGGAAAGGGTGTCAGGTGGGGTATGATGTCCCACATCAAGCCAACTCACTTCTAAGCCATCTCACCTACCATCTCACCTTCCATTTCACTTAAAATTTCAAATGCCTTGTCACTTCCATGTCATCATGAATAGTGATAGTGGGTCCCACAGTGAATAGTTATAGTAAATAGTACTTTTGAATAATACTATGTGAATAGGAAAATAGTGATTTAGTTAGGTTAAGAGGGGTTGGTTAATGTTTAATAAGTTTTTTTGGGTATTTAGGGTATCTTAAGGCATTTAGTCATCAAAAAATATAAGTGTGCAATTTTCTAGTGTCTACACTTTCATTCCCTACTAGGGACATTGCCTATGGATGTTTTCAGACCTGCTTGGGCTAAAAGTGTGAGATTATTATTTTATTATCACTTGAGAATTTTTTTTATAAAATAAATGATGAATATTAACTTATTATATTCATATAAATTTTCATTCTCCTCCAACTACATACTATATAACTAAACATGAAAAAATCCTTAGATTTTTATACATATGCCTTTACATGCCTATTTAGGCATAATAGGCCTAATCAAGCCATTAGGATGTTTATTATCTATCTCAATGGACTAAAATAATTAAATTTAAAAATAATTAAAATTTATAGAATAATTTAGACCTTATATTCACCTTTATAATTCACCCCCTTGTTTGGTTTTTCACACCTTCACCTTCTTAGCAGGGCCATGCCTATAGGTACTCAATTAGGTCTATCCAAGACTACGAGTATAGACCTTATTCATAAATTGGATCCTCTAAGTTTTATAACATTAAAAAACACAAGTAATTTCCTCTAATAGCCTTATATATCTTCCATGCTAATGTATACCCATGAAAAACCTGATCTTTTCAAATATGTGCTCACATACTTATAATTATCTATCTAGTATTACTAGGCCTAGATGGACCTTCTACCCCTTAGCTTGTCCTCAGTTTATTTATTGAAAATTTTTGAGGGTGTGTTATCATTTAGGGTGAAATGATAATGTGCGTCAAAATTTTTTAACCTCATATCTCTTCAAGGACTCACTCAACCCTGTCATAAGCCTATAGGTGTTTTTGGCCTCAAGACTTTAGATTATCCAAATGGATATCCTTATGTTGGATTATTTTTTGGTTTATGATCCTTGAAATCATATTGCATAAGATACAATTATGTCTATATTAATATGAGTTTATTTAATAATACATCATTCACTCAAGTATATTATCTTCTGATATGGACTTGTAGGAGGCACCTTAAGTTATTTGACTACATTCTCAGAGCCTCGTATAGTTTGGATGTCTTTTATAAATATGCCCCTTCTCATAGATCTACATATGACATCATATAACTCTTTTGACTTGAGTTCTCAATTTATATGTTATTAGTGGTATGGATTATTTCTTGACCATGTTGGTCATTCATTCTAGTGAAAGACACCTCTAGATAAGATCTACACTTGACACAGGTATGTTAGGACTCCTTAATTTCACCATTTGAGTTGGGTACCCTAAAACATAAATGTTCATGGACTTGTGACCTCTTGGATTGAAGCTGAATTTAAATTAGTTACTCTATTTTATCACCTCCTTGAAATTTTTGATGCTAAACTAGCATCTTGATCAATGTTATAACCATTATAACATTGCCTGAAAGATTTTGAATCCTGCACAATTCAACTTAGTCCATATAGTCTTCTTATTGACCTAGAGATGAGGCACTATGGATCCTCAAATTTTTGGTGTTAAAAAAATATTTGAGATAGTCTTCATATCTTATTTTAATTTGATACACTCCCTTCAACCTTACTTGAGTAATGTCAAAACATTTTATGAGGCCTGAATAGGGTTATTCTGTTAATGGTTTCTTCAAACTAATTGACTACATGTGGAAATTTTAGGTGATCACTACTTTGTAGGTTTTTTTCCCATTAAATCATTTAAAATATACTTTTTTATATACTTAAGTGGGGTATGTAAGAGTTTATGTATCTCACTAATGCTTTTCTATTATTGTAAACCTTGAAGTTTCAAGAACCCTACTATTATCAACTTGTAGACTACCTAAATTGAATATTTCCTACCACTTTATGGCTCACACATGTGAATTTTATTTTTATAATGGTTTAAAATTTTGTGTATACACCTAAAAATTCAACCAACATTACATTACTCTTGCATCATGTTCATATAAGGAGGAAATGAATCAAACTAGAACCCTATTTGGATGGATAAGACATTATGAACACTTCACCTTCTTAGTGATTATTCATAAAGAAGGGGAATTTAATATAATAAATTATGTCACAAAATTTAATAAAAATAGGGTAACTTCATCCACCAAAAAAATAGACCCTCATATTCTCTCTCCTATCAATACCATTCATAAACCTGACTGGCTCTACAAGGCTGCCAAAGAGCTCGGTGGAGGGAGGGGGTTAGTTTTTGATTTTTTTTAAATTCAAACTCCATAAAAAGCATGGATATGGGCTTTGGATACATAAATTAATATAAACACATGCTTGAATAATATATTTCTATAACACACCTATGTATACCAACTGAAAACATCTACTTTATGCAATGAAAACTAACTAATCTTCCTTAAAATGTGATGGAGATGATATGTCAGGTGCCTATGAATATTATAAATGTTTTTATATACATGTAGTGATGTTTTAATCACCTCTTTCTTATGTACACTTGTATTATTCTCACAAAACCTCTTTTAGATATCATAAAAGGGGTAATAAATCACCTTGAGATTGGAATATAATGTTATTAAGTTAATGTACCAACATCCTAGGGATGGTATGAACTAGAGGGGGATTATTTTGACCTAGGAACTACTTTAAATATTAAACATGGCCATCTTTATACCTCTTAACCCCATTTAAACTATTTAACTATGAAAGAAATGACCATATAACCATAGGGTCAATATTAACACTTACCTTAATTTCATCAAAATAACCTTAAACAATGCTAGAAAGGGCTTGAAAAGATAATTTATAGGATTTTACAAGGAATTTTATGACCATACACATGTTGGAACAAAACTAGATACTAAGAAGGGGGTGAATCAATATATTAATTAACTTAGTCCTTTTCAAAACCTTTTAATGCAAATTAAGACTATATGTAGAGATCTCAAACACACAAAAACACATAACACAAGATATATTGTGGAAAACCCAATATGGGAAAAACCACCATGAATATAGCTATTAGAATATACCATTATAGTCTAGCCTCATATTAAGTAACCTCATTGTTTATAAATTTTAAGGGTACCAACACTAAGGAGACACCAATCCCCTTGTTTAAGATCTTCAACTCTAAGGAAGAACCTACTTCCTAACTAAAAACCAACTTAGCTTGTCTGATGGCACCAACCAAATAGATCCTTTTATAGATCTAAAACTCTATATTATATCATATATTGATAAATGAACCCAATCCTTTTATTTTTTGTTATATGTCTGATCTACAACTGTTCACAGTCTACACATAATCTCTTTGTGACTTTATTCTCTCTACCCCTCTATCTCTATTCAACACACTTCATCTCTCTCTCACTCTGCTCCTTTGTGTCTCTATATTTTATATTTGACACAATTCAAATAGCTCCAACAACATTTGCCTTTTCCTAGATGTCATATATATAATATTTTGATCTAGGGTTCCATTTTTTTATTGTGTTCACACTTGCTTAAAAACACATCACACTCTTTTTTTGACTCAGTTCATTATGAATTAAACTATAATTTTCCAACATCTTGAATTCATGTATCGCCACCATGATTCTTAGTCTCATTACTATCTATAGCATTTATTGGACTCTATTTTTGATGCACATACACATTTACATATATTTATTTAGTTAGATCAATCACTCTCATTGTCTATATCATGATTTAGGGCTTTCTTGTGTGTTTCTACAATTGACCATTAGATTGGACATATATTTAAATATCAATCATTGATCTTTCATTTAGCACCAAGATCTAATGGTTCATATTCAAATATTTCAAATTTAAAATATTTCTATTTAATCACATTCTGATAGGCTCATAATATCTATTCAATCTTCATATGCTTCCAAACTTTAGCTTCATCAACTTTAAGACATGTACATTGATCTTCTTGATTCAATTTTTTCATGCTATTTGATCTGCAATGATGCATGATCTTTATCTTTTCCATTGGTTAAACATCGAGCTCTTTATCTTATCTCACTACTTCCTATGTCTTTGGATCACTTTCATGCCATCGATTGTATTAGGCTTTCTTGATATTTAACTCTCCACTATGTCAATAAAACTTGAGTACTT
Organism: Torreya grandis; assembly: GCA_037957365.1. Taxonomy (NCBI): domain Eukaryota; kingdom Viridiplantae; phylum Streptophyta; class Pinopsida; order Cupressales; family Taxaceae; genus Torreya; species Torreya grandis. The sequence goes on along the minus strand of JARHVA010007246.1, from coordinate 362,997 downwards.
TATTCCATTTGAGTCCACTCACTCTGTTTGATCTCCTTTATATGATCATTCACTCATCATTAGATCTTCTAATAAGCTCAATATTTATCTATGCTTAGATATTCATAATGTGAAACTTGGCATAATCATGTTCCTTCTATACATTATTTTCAGTTCCCATTATTAAGACACTTAACATCCTCACATTATTTGTTGATTATTTGACATTAAGCAACATTATTGTTTTACTACATTTGTCACTGGTAGAGGTCCCTTTGACAAATTTACTTTGCTTATGCTTCATTGGATCTCCAAGGTATAAATAATATTTAATCACTGATAAACATTTAAACTTCAACCACCTATCTTCATCTTGTTATCTTGGAGCCAATGCACTCTTTTGATCTCTTTGAGAACTACTCAAACTTTACATTGTACAAATTTGTCAAAGTATGGGGACCTTCTCAATTATGCCTGGAAGGATCAATTTTCACCTTCATATCTTGTTATTTTCTCAACCACTTGGTATGAAATTTGAATCATATAAAGTAGGCATGAAAGTAAACAAACCCATATGATTAGTTATTTCTAAACCTTTTGTGCATGTGAGATATAAATCCATTAATCAACTCACTCAACATATTCTGATACAAAGCTATAAATACTTTAAACGTGCTTGGAATAATAACTTTGATCTCACATAAATATTATCACACTTAGTCAGATGTCTTAAAATTTAGTGCATATGATCCTCTTACATAGGGGATTACATCCATATATCCATCTACTCTTAAAGCCTTCATACGTGCAAGATATGTATTCATAAAAATGCATTCTAAGATTTTTATTTCAACCTATAAATTTGACTAAGTGTTGGAAAACACTATCAAAATATCCTTGAGCCCATCTTTGCTCAAACATATATTTTATCTCACTATGTCATGTGACCTAAGATTTAGCACATATAAACTATGCATAAAAAATAACAAACCTATATGATCATTTTATCCTCAAACCTCCATATGTGTAAATTATGACCTCATCAATATGCTTACTTGGCTCTATTAAACCCTTTTTATAATTTGGGTGTATTGGAATGTAGTTAATTTTTTTGAATAGCCAACTTTGCACACCCATATCTTCATTTGCATTTCATTGCACATGGATTCAAACCTTATGCATAACAACTGGGGACTAGTGTGATCACAACCATATTACCATCTCCCCTCAGCTTATCCACACATGGAAATGGTGACTTTATAAAAATACCTTCTCATCTATTCCTATCATAAACCCAAAGTGTCTAGATGATCAATATGAAGAACTAGATGAATTACAATCATCCACACAAGAATTCCAATCATCATTGACCTCTAATAAGATCCTTTTCATATCCTCTAATCACTATGTTTAATCATGAACATCAATGACATGAGCATACTGTCCCTTTTGTCATCAATGAAAATTATAATTTCAACAATCTACCCCTTTGTTATTGATGGAAAACTAAATGCTCTAATATTCTAATATTTTGCTCTTTCTCTGACATTGCTTGAATTAGCTTCTAATGAACTTGAAATGAATTTATTAATACCAAGCTTTCTCCCATTTAGGCATTGACACATTTTCCTAATACTCAAATTGGACACTTGCTCTACTTCTTCTTTGTCATTTGTACTTTTTCTCTAAACTTGTGCAGAGAGAAATTTGTTCTTCTTCTCCTATAGAGAGCATTTGCACTTTTTCTCCTCCTTTGACATCAATATCAAAGGGACTCTCTATAACTAGTTATCCAAATGTGTCTCCCCTTTATCAAATAAAGGATTTTGTCTAAGAATATTAAATATTAAAATCATTATAACATTGCAAAATCATGCATACTTAAGTTGTCTCTCTTCTTCTAGAGATTAAAAAAACCTCTATGAGACTCCCCCTAGACTCATGGTCTATCATTAGGATCTAGTGATGTGGTGTAGGAGCCAACACTCCCAAATTCTATTCTAGATATTCAAATTGATAGTTGAGAAGAAGTTCAGTGAATATGTCTACAATTTTATCCTTAGTTGGCACATATTCCATTGTGACTTCTTGACTTGCAAACTTCTCTCTTAAAAAGTGATACTTGATTGATATGTCCCTAGTTCTAGAGTGCATCACTGGATTCTTTGATATATTTATAGCACATGAATTATCACAAATAATATAGATAGGTGTCTTGTACTCTACCTTGATGTCCTTGAGTGTTTGATTCATCCATAAGACTTGAGTGAAACATACAACTACTACTACATACTTTACTTTTATTGTAGATAGAGTAATTGAATCTTGCATTTTGCTTAGCCATGAAAGAAGTTTATTTCCAAGGAAAAATGCACCACCACTAGTGCTTCTTATATCATCCATACGTCTTACCCAATCAACATCTGTGTATGTTGTCAAAATTAAATCTTCACTTGTAGGATATCATGGACCATAGTCAATTGTGTTCTTGATGTATCTAAAGATCCCTTTCACTACATTGAAATGTGATTCTTTGGGAGCAGCCTAAAATTTGGAAACCATGCACATTGCTTGCATGATATATCATCTTGATGCATTTAGGTATAACAAGATACCTATTATTGATTTGTATATTATCTAATTTATATGAAGGGAATCTTCTTCTTTCCTCAAATTTCATGTAGTTATTATGGGAGTACTAACTAGTTTATTATACTCCACTTCAAACTTCTTAAGTATTTCCTTTGCATACATGGTTTTGGATATGAATATGCCTTCATCAGTTTGTGTTATTTATAGACCAAGGAAGAAATAAATTTATCTTATTATAGACATATCAAACTCACTTTGCATTTTTTTAGCAAATTCTTTACACATTTTTTTATTACTACCACTAAAGATGACATCATCTACATAAAAAAGAACAATAAACATATGCTCACCTTCTTATTTAAAGTACATATTATTGTCTACACATTCTTTGTTGAAACCTTATTGTAGGTACTTTTACAATCTTTAATACCATGATCTAGGTACCTATTTTAGACCATACAGAGCATTCTTTAGTCTGTATACATAATCTTCTTGTTCTAATAACTCAAAACCTTTTGGTTGTTCAATATAGACTTCATCTTCTAGATTCCCATTCAAGAAAGTAGACTTGACATCCACTTAATAGAATTTGAATTTATTATAAACAAAGAATGCTATAAATATTATTATGGCTTTCAATATATCAATTGGAGTAAACATTTCCTCAAAATCTATGCCCTTAACTGGTGCATATAATTTGCACACCAATCTTGATTTATTCCTTATAACAACTCCATCTTCATTGAGCTTGTTTCTATATACCCATTTTTTACTTATCACATTCTTGTTTGAATGTCTTGGGACTAATTTCCAAGTTTTTTTATTTTCTATCTAGCTCAGTTTTATTCCATGTATTTTAGCTAATTATCATCCTTGCTAGCTTCAACATAACTCTTAGGCTCAATTTTAGACATTAGAGTAAAAATTACTTGGTCCTTGTTCATTGCATCTCTTCTCCTTGTCTTAACTCCATTATTATTACCAATTATCTGCTCTTTAGGAAGATCCTTTTGAACAAACCTTAGAGGTTCCTTTTCATTCATTTCCTTAACCTCTTCATTATCTACTTCTTCAAGATTTGATTCTTTAATATTGATTTCCTTACTATGTTTAACATGTTCTAATCCTTCTTAAACCTTAACATTTATGATCTCTATAGTCTTGTGTAGCCTTTTATTGAAGCATACATAGGTCTTGCTTTGAGTGGAATAACCAAGGATTATTCCCTCATCACATCTTGATTCAAATCTTCACAATTTATCCTCCTTTTTCTTGATGTAGCATTTTCTTCCAAACACTCTAAAGTACTTAATTGAGGTAGGATTTCCATACCATAGCTCAGAGGGAGTTTTGTCATTATATACCCTAAGTTGAACTCTATCCACGATGTATACTATTTTTTAGACTACTCTCCAGTATCCATCACATAACTTGGCCTCTTTTAGCATTATTTTGGCCATCTCTTTGTCTATCCTATTCTTTCTCTCAACAACTTCATTTTATTATGGAGTCGTTACTATAGAGTAATTCCTTTTGTTCCCATGCTTCTCACAATGCTCTATGAAATCATTTGAGGTAAATTATCCACCTTTATTAGATCTTAAACATTTAATCTTTCATCTAATTTCATTCTCCACCATGGCCCTAAAGATATTGAATCTCTCAAATGCTTGTGACTTGTCCTTCAAAAAGGTTACCCATGTCATTTTTGAGTAATCATATATAAACAACATGAATTATCTCTCTATTTTAGATCCTATTGTCATATTAGGACAACAAAGATTAGTATGAATTAATTCTAGAGGCTTTGTAGTTGCATACTCCTTTGTTTGAAATTTGACACTTGTTTGCTTCCTAGTTGACATTCCTTACAAGTTGGTTATCTTGGGCATGTGTCTAAAAAAATTATTTTATCTTAATTTGAATAGGTTATCAAAGTTAACATGACACATTCGTCCGTCATAACCAACTTTCATAAATATTTCCTACCAGGCAGCTATTACCATTCACTTCAAAAAGATTATAGATATTGCTTTCAATATTTTTCACTTCTACATCTATTCTTCTAGATCTATTTAAACTACAACCGTATGCATAAAATGTGACCTTATATCTATTGTCACACATTTCACTAACACTCAACAAATTATGCTTCAATCCTTCAACATAAAGGACATCATGTGTAGGTAGTTTTCCATATACGTTCAAGGTTCATTTACCTTTGATATTTATTGTTGTGTTGTCCCCCAAGCTGATAGATGTTTCCTAAATTTTTCTCAATTTGATAAACTTGATTTTTTCAGCAATCATATGCTTTGAGGAACCACTGTCTATGGCCCAAAAATTTCACTCCTTGGCATGAAATGTAATTTAAGCAATCATAGACTGATGTTTCACTCTCCAAACATTGTTGGGTTTCTAATTTGGCTTATTTTTAGAAATTTGTAAACCTTTTTCACTCTAGGAGGCATGCCTTTCTTTACATTGTGTAATTTTGATCTTACAAATCTAATTTTAGAATTTTTAACTATGTGACCAAAATTATTGTAATTATAGCATATTACATTTATATCTAATAAAGGAGTAAATGAGTTTCTACTTATAAATTTTTTTCTCCTTATACGTACAATTCTATAATCAATATACATATGACCAAACTGATTACATGTATAGAAATAACCATATAAATTTGAGGAATACTTGGTTATAGCATTTCTTGGTGTAGCATGAGGAGCTCTTCTAAACTGTAACTTCTTCAAATTTGTCACTTTGATGTATCCATCTACATCAGCTACCTTTGTCTTCTTCTTCTCTTCAAGCTTATTTTTAGGTTTAGATTTCTTCACATTAACTTTGTTTGAGTTTGTCTTTATGTCCTTGCAATCTTTCTATTTCTTTGCTCCTAATTCTCCTTCTAATATTAAGTTTTCATATAGGTTAGTAGATGTACTAGTATTGGAACTTTTTCCCTTTACATAACCAAGACTTGATCTCTCTTTTGAAGGATTTTGAGAGTTTATCCACTCATCAAGAATGTTTAATCTTCCTATCAACTTCAGAATTTTGTCTAGTTTACCTTTGGCTTTTTCAATCTTTTTTCCAAGGCCACTATCTCTACTTCTAGCTTCATACATTCATCAGATTTAGATTTTAGTTCAGGTTTGACTACATCTTTTATTATCTTAGCCTCCTCAACTTGTGTCTTTAATCTCACTACCATATGATTAGATTTATTAATACTTTTGGATATTTTCTTAATTTCCATTTATCCAAGCTTCTTTTATTTTGAGCTCTCTTTTCTTAGTTTATCAGTTTACTCTAAAGCACAGATGAGTTGACACTCTAGTTCCACTTATCTTTATTCTTCTTCATCTGAGTCTTCAAATTATTCTTGATCCATAAAAGTTGATTTTATTATCATGAACAGGACTTAATTTTCCTAAACCACAAAATCATAGTCATATTAATCAATAAAACTATCACTGTCATCCATTGAATCACTATCTTCTTTTATATATATACCTTTCTTATTTTTGAAGCAGTTCTTCTTGAGATAGTAGGGTTTCACATTTTTGTTAATATTTAATTGCTCAGAGTTATCCTTTTTATTATGAGGGAATTTAGTATAAAAATCTCCTACTTTACCACAATTATAGAATTTAAAGTTTAACTTACATTTATATTTTTAAAACCCTCTCTTTAGTCTTCTGATGAAGTTAACTTCTTCATCAGTCTCTTTAGATTTGGATGTAGGTGCTTATACCTTTAATAGTTTAGATGTTTTGAATGCAACTTCTCTCTTGAAGGTTTATACCTCCCATTCTCATCTCATAGGTTATGAAGGTTCCATGCAACTCATCAGTAGTGAGATTATCAATATCTTTTTATTCCTCTATTACAAATATTTTATAATCATATATTAATGGGAAAGAACTTAGGACCTTTTTGAAAATGATTGATTCTTTAATTTCTTCTCTAAATCCTTTGATTGCATGGACTGTTTCATCTACATTGAGGAGGTAGTATACAATCTTCTCCTCTTCATTCATCTTAAGTTTCTCAAACTTGCCTTTGTAAGTTTACATCTTGCCATGGTTTACCTTATCATCTCTTTCATATATGATTTTTAGTTTGTTCTATATATCTTATGTATTTTGATAATGTGTCACTTTAACAAACTCTATGTTTGACAATCCACAAAGAATAACTTTCTTTGCCTTGGAATTACTCTCATATGCCTTCTTGGTAGCCTGATCAGTATGAGTTTCAGGGGCTATATATCCATTTACCATAGACATCCATAAATCAAACCCTAATCATGATAAATAAGCTTCCATTCATATGCTCCAAAATGCATAGTTAGATACATCAATGAGAGGTGCCTTGTTTAATGAACATCTATCTTGACTAGCCATTTATGTTCACTATTCCAAGATCCACCTAAGCTGATGAAGCTTATTTTAAGGAACATAGGCTCTAATACCAATGGTTGGAACATAATTAAATAATAATGGGGGGGGGGGGGTTAAATCAAGATATTAATTAACTTAGTCTTTTTCAAAATCTTTTAATTCATATTAAGATTATATGTCGAGATCTCAAATACACAAAAACACATAACACAAGATATACCATGGAAAACCCAATATGGGAAAACCACTATGAGAATAGCTGATAGAATATACTATTCTAATCCAACCTCATAATAAGGAACCTCACTAGTTACAAATTTTAAGGGTGTCAACCCTAAGGAGACACCAATCCCCTTGTTTAAGTTTTTGAACTCTAAGGAAGCACCTACTTCCTAATTGAGCACCAACTTATCTTATCTGATGGCACCACCCAAACATATCCTTCTATGGAGATAAAAATATAGATTAAAGCATATATTAATAAATGAATCCAATCTGTTTGTTCTTTTTATATGAAACTATTCACACTCTACACATAATCTCTTTGTGACTTTCTTCTCTCTACCCCTCTATCTCTATTTGACACACTTCATCTCTCCCTCACTTTGCTCCTCTGTGTCTCTATATTTTATATTTGACACAATTAAAATAGCTCTACAAACGTTTTCCTTTGTCTTAGATGTCATATATATAAGATTTTGATCTAGGGTTCCATTTTTTCATTATGTTCACACTTGTTTACAAACACATTACACTTTATTTTTGACTCATTTCATTAGGAATTAAACTATAAGTTTCTTTCATCCAAAATTCATGCATCACCACCATGATTCCTAGTCTCATTACTATCTATAACATTTAATGGATTCTAGTTCTAATGCATATACACATTTACATAGGTTTTATTAGTTAGATTGATAAATCTCATTATCTATATCATGATTTATGGCTTTCCTAAATTTTACTAAAAATGACCATTATACTATACATATCTTTAAATATTGATTGTTGATCTTAAATTTGGCACCATGATCTGATGGTCCATATTCAAATAAATCAACATTAAGATGCATTTTTTTATCATATTATGATAGGCTCATGATATCTATCTGATCTTTGTATGCTTCTAAAATTTATCTTTGTCAACTTTAGAATGCATCTGTCAATCTTCTTGATCTGAGTTTCCACATGTCATTCAATCTCTATAGATGCATGATCTTTATATCTACTTTTGGTTAAACATCAAGCTCTTTATCCTAACTCATTACTTGATACATCTTTGGATCAATTTCACTTCATTGATCTTCTCATACTTGATCATTATTTAACTTACCACTGTGTTTATAAATCTCTAGCACTTTGTTCCATCTGAGTCTACTCACTCCATTGGATCTCCTTTATACGATCATCCATTCATCATCAGATCTTTTGACAAGCTTGATCTTTATCTCTGCTTAGATGTTAAGAGTATGACACTTGGCATAAGCATGTTTCTATTGTATATTACTATGAGTTTTACTATTGAGACACATGGCATCCTTGCATTAGTCATGGATGATTTGACTTTAAGTAGTACCATAAATTTATTGTGGAAGTTTTGTGATTATGACACTTGTCACTAGTAGAGGTCCCTTTAACACATTGAATTTGCTTACACTTTGTTGGATCTCCAATGTATGAATAATCATTGACCAATGATCAAGATTTAAACTTAGACCACCTTTCTTCATCTCACTTCATTTTGACATCTTGGAGCCAACACACTCTATTGATATCTTTGAGACTTGATCAAAATTCACATTGTGTATATTTATCTAAGTATGGGGACCTTCTTAATTACGCCTTGAAGGATAACTTTGCACCTTCATATCTTCTACTTCACTCAACTTCCTGATCTAAAATTTGAACCATATAAACTAGGCATGAAAGTGAACAAACACATATTCTCATTTATTTTTAAATCCTTCATGTGTGTGAGATATAAATACATTAATCTACTCACTGAGCTTATTATACCATAGAGCTAGAAATGCCTCAAACTTGCCTAGAAGGCCAACTTTGATCTCACATAACTCCTTTTGCACTTAGTTAGATGTCCTAAAATTTAATGAACATGATCCTCTTACATAGGGATTTCCATAGATATATCTATTTACCCTTGAATCCTTCATATGTGAAAGATATGTCTTCATAAAAATTTGAGAAAGTGTTGGAAAACACTGCCAACATGTCTTGAAGCCCAACTTTGATCAAGGATACATTTTGTCTCGCTACATCACATGACCTAATATTTAACATGTAGAACCTATTCAAAAAAATTAACAAACCCATATGATCATTTTATCCTCAAACTTTCATATGTGAAAATGCTAACTTCATCAATATACTTACTAGGCTCTATTGAACCCTTTTATAGATTTGGTTGAAACATAGTGATTTTTGTCTGATTATCCAACTTTGCATGCCCATATATTCAACTAAAATTCATTTCATGGATTCAAATTTGGTGCATAAAAACTAGGGACTAATGTGATCACAACCATATGACTATCTCCCCTAGACTTGTCCACATGTGGCAATGTTGACTTTAATAAAATCCCTTCTCATCTGTTCCTATCATAGACCCAAAGTGTCTAGATGACCAATATGAAGAACTAGATGAATTCCAATCATTCACACAATCATTTCAATCATCCCTAACCTTTTACAGGATCTTTTACATATCCTATAATCATGACATTTAGTCTTGAACATCAATAAACATGATCATGATGTCCCTTTTATCATAAATGACAATCACATTTCCAATAATCTCCCCCTTTGTCATTGATGTCAAACTAAATACTCTAATATTTTAATAATTTGCTCTTTATTTGGCATTACATGCATTGGATTCTAATGAACTTTAACTAAAGATATTCATACCAAAATTGATCCCTGTAGGTAATGGCACACTTACCTAATACTTAAATTGGACACTTGTTCTACTTTTTCTCCAAACTTGTGTAGAGAGCATTTTTCTCTTCTTCTCCTACAAATATCATTTGTACTTTTTATCCCCCTTTGACATCAATGACAAAGGGACTCTCTCTAACTAGTTGTCTAAATGTATATCTCTCTTTATTGGATAAAGGATTTTTTTCCAAGAATTTAAAATCTTAAACTCATTACAACTTTACAAAAGTATGCATACCTAAGTTATTTCTCTTCTTTCAGGGATTAACAAATCTTCTATGAGACTCCCTCTTGACTCATGCCCAATCACTAAGATCTCGTGATTTGGTTTAGGAGACACCACTCCCAAATTTTGTTGTTGATATTAAAATTATTCCTTGGGAAGAGGTTTGGTGAATATGTATATAATTTGATCCTTAGTTGGCACATATTCCATTGTGACCTCTTGATCTGCAACCTTCTCTCTTAAAAATTGATACTCGATTGATATGTGCTTAGTTATAGAATGAATCACCAAATTATTTGATATATTTATATCACTTGAATTATCAAAAAGAATATAGATATGTGTCTTTTACTCTACCTTGATGTCCTTGAGTGTTTGCTTCATCCATAAGACTTGAGTACAACATGCCATTACTGATACATACTCTGCTTCTATTGTAGATAGAGTAACTGACTCTTTATTTTTGATCAACCATAAAATAAGTCTATTTCTAAGGAAAAATGCACCACCATTAGTACTTCTTCTATCATCTATACTTCTTTCCCAATCAACATCTATGTATGTTATCAAAGTGAAATATTCACTCGTAGGATACCATATGCCATAGTCAATTGTGATCTTGATGTATCTAAAGATCCTTTTCATTGTATTGACATGTGATTCTTTGGGAGAAACCTAAAATATTACAACCATGCATAGTACTTGCATGATATCTAGTCTTGATGTAGTTAGGTATAACAAGCTACCTATCATTGATATTTACATTATCTATTTTGCATCAAGTGACTCATCCTCTTTGCTCAACATGCATCTAATTATCATGGGAGTACTAAGTAGATTTATATCCTCCACTCTAAACTTCTTGAGTATTTCCTTTACATACTTAGTTTGGGATATGAATATCCCTTCATTAGTTTATGATATTTGTACACCAAGGAAGAAAGAAAGTATTCCTAGCATAGACATCTCAAACTTACTTTACATTTGTGTAGAAAATTATTTACACATTTTATTATTTCTACCACCAAAGATGATGTCATTTACATAAAAAAAAACAATAAACATATGATCACATTTTGATTTGAATTATACATTATTGTCTACACATCCTTTATTAAAACCTTGTTGTTGTAGGTACTAGTCTAGTCATGAATACCATGTTTAGGTGCCTATTTTAGACCATACAGAGATTTCTTTAGTCTTCATACATAATCTTCTTATTTTTGCAAGTGAAAAACTTCTTGTTGTTCAATATAAATTTCCTCTTCTAGGTTCCTATTTCAAAAATTAGACTTGACATCCATTGATAGGCTTTTAACTACTTATTAATAAATAATGCTAGAAACATTATTATGGCTTCCAATCTATAAATTAGAGCAAATGTTTCCTCAAAATCTATGCCATCAACTTGTGCATATCCAAAAAATGTTTCCAACAACACAAGCTTAGAAGAGATGACTAAAGTTTTGAACCAAATGGGTTGAAATTTGGCCTGGGTGGCCGAATTATCAATATTTTAGGTAACTCTCAGGGGTTGACCAGCCTGTTGGTCAAGAGAATCAATTATCTTATAAGCATGACCTAAAAAGACTACTTTTACTATACTAATAATAAAACTAGTGTCTTATAAAAATTTTTAAGACTATAATAACAACCTCAAAATGAAACAACTCTAAAATAAAACAACACCTAAACACCTAAAAAAGCAACAAGATACGACACTTGTGTTGATAACACTTATATACAACTAACTTGAACAATCCTTCCTCCTCTTAGATAAAATGGGAAAATTATTAGATCATCATGTTCCCTTGATATTGGATTTCCATATGATGAGTGGGGTATAATCATGTGTTACTTATGGAGTGAGAACCTCCACTCATGTGCCATGATATTGATGCATGGTTTGGCCATGTGAGCTAGGGATAGAGTCATATTCATAGCAAATATGTTTTATTGGTACAAATAATACCATGTTTTCCCCATCAATAGACTCATCTTGGTTAGACATGTCCACTTGAAGCAAACTATTATGCTTTAGAACTCTATCATGTTAAACAACTACTATCTAAACAGGATTAAGTATAATCAAGCCTTCCTTTTAAATCATATGATTAGGTTCATCTTAAAATAGTCCATCTTTGATTGTAACCTCACTCTATTTTTTAATTGGGTTTTTAAGGAAAATATTTTTATCATCTTGTAAGGTAACATAGTCATCATACCTTGGTGGTCTTTGAAATGTAACCTCATAAAATTGATCCTTGCACTCTTCCTCAACAACTTTAAGTTGTTATTCTTGGTGTTTTTTTTACTATTCTCTTTAAGATCATTGAACTTATCCAAGTAGGGATGATTCATGTCATTATAACCTTGGATCTAATCTTTAGGATCAATAGGACCCACTTCCATATTATTCTCCTTCGGACCTTCTTTGAACTCTTCACCATATTCATTGTCCATTTTGTCAATGTTAACATTATCTTGGTGAGCTGGGGATGTATTACCTAGACTTAAATGAAAGGTCTCTAGGTCTTCCAAAAAGTTGATTTCCTCATGATCAATAAAATAAAGATGAATCTTATTTTCACTCTTATAATTTCCTTATAGATCAGAATGTTGATTGTAATATTAGTTAGATAATATTTCATTATTCCTAGGTGTAGTTGCTCATTTATTTTTATCTTCTTTTGTGTAGCTCAAGAGTACCATAGGATTATGAATGGACTATTTAGTATATGTAGCTCAAGAGTCACATTTTTGGCTTTATAATGTTTGATTTGATTCATTTAAAATTGAATCATGAAATAATCTTTCAATTTCATTCCATCTAGCCTATCATTGGCATTAGATCTCAAATTTAGTTCATCATTTTTCTCTTTATCTCCTTTTTTCTAGTTGTACAGATTATTGGTCTGTATATGATACATTTTATTTAAAATCTTTATGTCTTCTCAAATATTTACAGTGAATCAATAATAAAATAGGGAGGAATATTTAGTATATATCTATGGTGTGCAATGGTTGACACTGTGGTAGCATATATGTATCATCAGTGAGTCATTTCATAGCAAAAAAGAGGTGTTTATTCATCATGTCAATTTCATCTACCCATATCATTATCATGATTTGTACCTAACTCAAATGTAATGTATTTTAATAAGGTGTCTTTGATAATATTATGTTTGTACATTAACCATACCATAATTGGACATGGATCGCTTTGGAATTTTGGTTGGACATAGTGTTGGTTGTTTGTGATAGTGAGTTATTCCTTGTTGGTGTGTCCACTCAAACATGCACTAACACTTGCTGACTACATAGTGTATTGGTTGTATGACTATGTAAAGGCCAATGAATATCCATATAAATTCAAAACATTTGTTGCCTATCATTAATTTCTAGTGAAGATGTGCATGGTTGTTGGTTCTACTTTTGGCATGGAGAATTAAAAGTATTTGTAGATTAATAATTTTATTTGATAAGGCATTTGACATTCCTCTTATGCTACATGGATCTTACTTTGATATTCCTTACAAAGTTGATATCTATCATTATGAGGAGGCCATTTATATATATTCCAATATTGGAATATCACTCAAATAAGAAAACAAATGGAGAGAAGGTATATGTTTTTAAGCTTTTTTTTAAAGCAATTTTTTTTTAAATATTCTTTTTCAAAATTTTAGAATATTTAAATTGAAAGGCATTTAAAATTTGATAATTTGTTTTAAAATTAATTTGAGGCATGTTACTCTAAGATAATTTGGGAAAATAACAACCAAATTTTATATTTAAAGGAGAAATAATTGGAGCTACTCTTTTTACCCATTCATGTATGTCAAAAACCATAAATCAAAAAATCAAGAAAAGTTGAGTATATTGATGCATGAGGTTTTAATTTTAAGATGGTGTTAATGAAAAAGTGAATTCCTTTCATCACCTTTATGTATATAGAAAATGGGACCATTTTAGAGTGATAAGGAACCAATTTGATTAAACAAAAACTCAAAACCTCCAAAAACTAAAAAAAAAACTCAAAACCATGCATTCCATTAAATCCATTATTGGCACTACCTTGAATAGTAAATATAGTTGGCTAGAATGGTCTCAATAAGTGGAATACACACTTATTTTCAATGATATATGGTTTGATATTTGTGATGGGAAAACACAACCAGTTGAACCAATAGGGAATGCAAAGGACTTACAAGCATGGAAGCAAAAAAACCTAAAGGTGTTGGCCTTGATGAGGACATCAGTAGATGTAGATGTGTTTCATCATATACATGGATGTAATACACCATGAGAAGCATATAAAAAACTGAAGGACCTATATGAATCCCATTCAGAGTTGGAATTCATTTAGTTGTAGTTGAAATTGTTCAACCTAGAGTTGAAAGATGGTGATGTGATGAGACTAGCTTGAGAGATATATTATATAAAATATGATGTTGAAGAAATAGGTGTCAAAATTTAATTACACATGGTTTCATTCATAAAATCCCTTCTTCTTAACTATTCAACCTATTTAGAGTCTCTAAAAGTAAGCAATCAGTTGAATACTCTCACATTTGACCAGTTGGTTAAAAAGATGGCAACAAGAGAAAAGGCATTTGGAAGGAAAATAGAAACCACAATAGGTGAAAGTGTGTGCTATGTCAAAAAAAACTCTTCCAAAAAATCAAACAAGACCACATCTTTAAAAAATTAAGGTAATAATAAGTATAAAAATAAGTACAGGGGAAAAGGTGGTAAAAATGAAAATCATGGTGGTCAAAATCAAAATAAAAATTATAAATAGAACCTCTATAATGAATGGTGTGATAAAAAAGGTAGCCATGAGACTCATAAATATAGGACTCCATGGGAGAAAATTAATGCATATTATATTAAAAAAAGAGGGAAATTCAAAGAAATAGTCAAAAGAGTCAAACTCATCCATATTCACTAGTGAATGCATGTTTTCTTGTATAAATGATGAATCAAATAGTGTCTCAATCAATTCTTCATGGTTTGATTCTTGGGTTATTAATATTGGTGCCACTCAACATATGAATTTTTGAAAAGACTTCTTTGAGGAGCACATTGAAGAAAGTTGTGGCTCAGTATAAATCATAGATAGATCAAGTATGCAACCATAGGGAAGAGGTACAATTTGACTCAGTGTCCAGGATTTCTAGACTAAAAACTTGATAATGTTCTCTACATTCCTCAACTAAAATGAAACTTGTTGTCCCTAGTGATCATAAGGTAATAAGGCCATTATATTCTATTGGATAATGGTGATGTCACAATTAGGAGAAAAGTGACAATACAGTCATCTTGACTATATATGACAAAGGGAAACTACTAAAATTGAAGGCTGAGCCATCAAATTCAAGGAATTATGGTCATATTTTGGAAAATTAAATGTCACCAAACACATTGTGTCATGCTTGATTTGGGAACACTCACTATAATAACATTCTTGTATTGAAAAATAATGGTGTTTTTGGAATGGCTACATTTCCTACAAAATCAAATGAGAAGTGTGAAGCCTGCATCTTAGATAAACACATAAGAGAAACATTTTTGAAGTCATAGTGGAATGAAAATAAAAAATTATATCTTGTTCATTCAGACTTGTGTTCTCTCTTAATCCTCTATATTGGTGGTCATAAGTACTTCATGTTGTTTATTAGTCACTACACCAGGATGCCATAGATATACTCTCTGAAAAAGAAATCAAAATCTTTTGATACTTTCAAGAAGTTTCAAACAATAGTTTAAAATGAAAAATAAACCCACATTGAGACACTCATGATAGATAATGGTGGTGAATTCACATCATATAATTTTGAATCTTATCTTGAGAAAAATGGGATCAAACACCATCTCATAGTTACTCACACTCCAAAACAAAATGGAGTAGTTGAAGGAATGAATATAACTATGATGAATATGGTTTACATAATGTTGTATTTCAAAGGGGTAAATATGAAATTTTGGGACAAAGTAACTAAAATAGTAGTATACCTTTACATCAGATCACCATCAATATCTCTTGAATCAAAGACTCCATATGAGATGTGTTGTGCTCAACTCCCTTCAGTTCTACAACTTCAAATTTTTGGATCCACTTGTTATGCATTGATTCCAAAGGAGAAGAGAAACAAATTCAACCAAAAGATTCAAAAATGTATTCATTTGGGATATTTTTATTCTTTCAAGGAATTTAGGCTATATGATGAGAAAGAGAAGAAGTTTCTTGTTGAAAGAGAAGTTGTCTTTTATGAGACTGCAAAGGATAAAGAGTATAGTGATCAATAGTTGAGTTGACTAGACAAATATGAAATGTTTGATGTTTATAAGGTGAGTTATTTGAATGTTATAGATAATAAGTGGGGGACACAAAGTTGGGAATATATTGATTTTATATTATCTCATGTACATGAGTTTGAAACTCCTCCTAAAGGAGAGAGTAAAAATTCATCAGATATTGAATAAGGGCCAGAAAATAGAGGGTAGATAGTGATATAACTTTAGAGGATGAACTTGAAGCACCTGAAACATAGAAAAATATGCCTAAGTGGGCCACTCAAACAATAAAAGATGTGAGACTTGATGAAGTTGGAAAACTAGGAAATTAAAGTGAACATGCAACCTCATCTCAAGCAGATAGTTATATTGATGAAATTCAAGACATGATTGAAAAAAATACATTGGATGATTCTTAAGAGGAACTAAATCTTTTATTTTATTCAAAATTAAAAACCTTCAAACAAGATGATAAGCTTAACTCTTAGAGAAAAGAAATTAAATATGAGTATAATTAACTAGTGAAGAATGGGACTTCGAATATGGTCGATCCACCATATGGTTATAAACCAATTAGCTACAAGTGGGTTTATCATTACAAATACAAGGTAGATGACTCACTTGAAAAACATAAATCAAGGCTTGTTGCAAATGGGTATGCTCAAAAGTAAGGAATTGACTACAATGAAACCTTTACACCTATATTAAAATAGACTAGCATTCAGACCATGCTGGCTCTAGCAGCTCACAATAGATATAAAGTTCACCAAATAGATGTCAAAACTACATTTTTTAATGGAAACCTCAAGGAAACTATGTACATAACACAACCTAATGGTTTTAAATTCAAGGACAAGAGCACAAGGTGTGAAAACTATAAAAATCACTGTATGGTCTGAAACAAGCCCCTAGAGCATGGTACAAAAAATAGCTAAGCACCTCATAAACATGCACTTCAAAAAAATTTAGTTTTAAGATGCAACTCTTTTCATCAAAATAGTTGTATTTGTAGTGGTTTATGTTGATGATTTACTCATCATAGGGAATAATGAATACTACACTATAAAATTCAAATCAGGGTTGATGAAAAGCTTTGAAATGACTAATTTAGGTTATCTTCATTACTATTTGGGTATTCAAGTAATTTAGAAACCAAAGCATTTATTCATCACTTAGCAAAAGTATATTGGTGAAATTCTAAGCAATTTTATAATTGAAGATTTTAAGCCTCTCAGCACACCCATAGAATAGAATCTCAAATTGACATTTGAAGATTCAATTTTTTTGGTTGATGCCACTAAATACAAATAACTAATTAGAAGTCTAATTTATGTGACTACCACTAGACCAAATATATCATATGTAATTGGTGTCCTATCAAGATTCATTCAAAAACCTTGGGGGAGTAATTGGGTAGCATCAAAAAGGGTCCTTAGATATCTCAAAGGAACACAACATTTTGGGCTCAAATACTCTAAGATAAGATTGTAACCTAGTTGGGTATTCAGATTCTCACTATGCTAGTGATCATGAAGATGGAAAGTATACCTCAATTTTTATAATGAATTTGTGAGAAATAGTTGTTAGTTGTAAATCTAAGAATAGATCAGTGATATCAATTTATTTAATAGAGGAAGAATATATGGCCACTTTAGATGCAACTAGAGAGATCTTGTGGCTTAGAAGGGTTCTTTTAGATTTGTAAGAGCAACAAGATTCATCAATACCTCTCATAGTTGACAACACTTTTGCAATCCATATGGAAAAGAATCTAATATTTTCTAACTAAACTAAGTACATTAATACCAAATTTCATTTAATTTGGCACTATGTGAAAGATGGTAATGTCAAGCTGGAACATTTCCCGACAACAAAGCAACTAGTAGACATATTGACAAAGGTGCTTGGATGAGAAAAATTTGATAAGTTTAGAGTTATTCTTGGTCTGATAACAACCCCTATAGATTAAGGGTGGATGTAATATTATTTATATAATATTTCATTATTCCTAAGTGTAGTTGTTCATTTATTTTTGTCTTATTATGTGTATCTCAAGAGTCCCATAGGAATATAAATCAATTGCTTGGTAGGTGTAGCTATAGAGTCATATTTTTGTATTTATAGTGTTTTTTTTTAATTCATTTCAAATTTAATTGTGAAATAATAATTTCATTGCCATTCCATCTATCTTGTCACTAATCAAGTGCCTCTAGTTCCCTAATACAGTCATGACAAGGTTAACGTTCTACTATAGCTCGATCATCTTCATCCTCTAAAGTGATCTTATCTTTAACCATGGGTTTATTAGGGTTATTTTTATGACTATATTCTAGAAGAGAAGATATTTGTGTTCCATCCACCTCAAAGTATGACACTGTGACTATTACACATCATCACCCTACCTTATAGGCTCAAACTCTAATCTACTTAGATGAATAAGAGCACCAATAGTGATCTCCTCATCATAGGTACTTCAAGTATCATTTTAAATATGTTCTTTGAATCTAATTTAAGTTACAACATAGTCAAGTTATTGAACTACCACCACCTTATCAATTTTGTCTACCAAGCTTCCTCTCATGTTTGAATGCTCCAATTTAGCCTGCTATACTAGTAACTTCTCTTCAAACTTAGGTGGATCTTGATGATCATGAATTACTACATTATGAAGGATAGATGGAGAAATTAAAAAACTTTAAATATTTTTTTAACTAATCTCTATACACTCCTTTTCATTCAACTTCTCCTCATCTACTCTATAAACCATAGGTCCTTCGTTAAATAGGGAGATGATGGGAGGGAAATAATAGCTAGTTGGTGGAGTAGGAACATAAGATTTTATGGGATATTCTTGAGTGGGTTTTGGGGGTGAGGGGACATTTTGAAATCTTTTTAATTTACTATTCTTCCTCTCTTTTCACTCCAGACATTCATGAATAGCTCAGGATTGAAGAAGAAATGAGGGGTCTTAAAATTTTGGAAATATCCTTATCATGAATTATAAAATGTTCCTCTCTTATTGGTTTTGGTTTGGCATGGAAGTATTAATCTATGGATATTGGAATGGGTTAACATGAGGTAAAATATTATAGAATTGGTTGTGTTAAAATTGTTCCTTCTTCAAGGCCAATAACTAATCAATAATTATTTGACTCATGCTATTTAACTCCTCCAATTCATAAGAAAAATTATGTGTAGCTTAAAAGGGTGGTTGGGGAGGGAAGGAGGGATAGTAATCCTAATAGGATCATAAAAATTAGGATCATATAGGGTACCATAGGGCTGGTATGAACCATCATATTATTGATAGGGTTCATTATAGGTTTGATAGGCCTCATCATAAGGTTGGTACAAGTCATAATAGGGCTGATGGGGAGGTGTAGAGTAGAATTTCAATTAATAACCAACCATTACACATTATGTAACAAATGAAGGATAAAATTTACTACCAATAAAAAAAATTATTTCCCTTGATGAAGATCTTTTGATGACCCTTGGAATTAGATCTCGACTACAAATCTGCTCTTTCAATGCTTTTAGCTTCTTTAGATCATAGAATGATGATCAAATGTGCTCCAAGATTATTTAATCCATTTCCATTAGGCATGTTAGAAATATTAACTCACCAAATTTCTCCTTTAGGAGAATATGGTTCAATCCTCTCCAATTTTGGGGTAACATGGGATTAGTCCAAGGTTGTGCATGGCCTATGGACAGGATAAACCTCTAGTCTACGGGGATAGCTCCACTAATTACTAAATTAAGTTAAATTACTAATAATACCAACTTTTGGGGGTGAAAATGGTGAGAGAAACATGAAATAAAACCTAATCTAAAGGGAGGCGATGCACCAATATTGACTTATCCACTCTAACTGATCCTTAATCAACACTTTGTGAACCAAGTAAAGATTAATGACTAAAATAAGGTTTCCAATGAGATCATAACCATAATTATTTCATGTGAACCCTATGATGGATATATGAAATTTGAAGTTAATGGATAAGAGGCATGTTCGAGACACTATCAACTAGATTGCTCTTCAAACACAACTACCAACACTTTGACACATCACATGACATACATATGATATCATTATATCAACTAGGTGAGTTAAAGGAAATACAAAGGATAATAAAAATTCACACTTTTGAAAATGAACAAAAAAATAACACACTAAGCTAGCAAATAAAATTAAAAACAATCCTTTTTATTGATTCACAAGGCTTACAATATATAATTTTGGAAGAGTTTCATCATACCAAATCAAGGGATAATTAAAAAAGTCATAAGATGTTGAATTTATATAAGAATAAATAAAATTGAGAAGATAATTTGGCATATAAATGGAATTAAGAGGACATAATGGTCACCATTCATTCAACTAATAGTTACAAGCAAACCTACATGCTCTATCATGTGTTGTCTTCATGGTTGGTGGTTTTTAATGATCATTTTTGGGTATTGAAGTGGAGTGGTCAAATTAAAAAATTATTGACCCCATTCAAGGGAATGTGCATTCCAATTGGTCAATTCCCTCTCTTTATGATATTTACAAAGCATCAAATTTATTCTATTAGGTCTCTCTATGAAGAATTTAATAACCACCTCCTTTTTACATGCCATTATGTCTTGAAAAATTGATTTATCCTCCATGATGGTTTAAAAATGGATTTCTCACTTTCATGAGCTAGTTACAAAATTTTCATGTCTTGCATTTATTCCATAGTATCCCTATATGCCAATAGTCTCTTTCTTTAGTTGACTAAGTAGGACAATCAGACAATTAGGCCTAATCTCTTGATTGATCGCTCTTTGGATAATCATAATTCATGAATGGAATATTAAGAATAGGTGAATGGGATTGTTTTAGGTATAATAAAGAAATTAAAATCTTGACTTGTGCCTTTATAACACAACACACACTTGTAATACTTTCTCTCTTAAGTGACTAGGTATTCGCTCATTAATATTTTTAGACTGGCCTTCTGGTGTAAATCTATATAAGCTTTTCTATGAATAATTGTGAGTGTTTTATGATTTGAGAAGGTGAAATATACCTTACACTACCTTCTTCCATGATCTAAAATTCTTCATGTCATTCTGAACCTTGAAAATATCATTAAACTTTGCAATAATAATGTTTTATATGGGCTTATATAATTGTCTATACAGAATAATGCCAAGGATGGGATCTCCTCTAAGTGTAATATGAGTTTCAACTATTTTTAGGACTAGTTCAGTGCATTTGAGTATAATTTTCCAAATATTTCCTCCATCGCGTTATTTTGACTTGTTTAGGTAGGTTTAGACATGTTTAAATTCTTAACAATTATTCATAGCCATAAGGGATTGAATTTAAAAAAATGATATGAACATGAAGTATACAATCCCCTTTAATCTTCCCTACCTACTGATATCCCATTGAATTTGCTTCGTATAATTCCAATGTGGATAAAGTGCCTTTCAAGTTTAAAAACTTGCATTTTGGGAGGTTGATGGAGAGAAATAAGGTGCACAAGAATAAAACATCTTTGGTATGACTTATGACTATTCCCAAGGGTCTGTGACAACCCTCCAAACATTTTTTCATTACTTTTAATATTTTTCCATCTCTCCAAGTTTTTTGGATCCCTCACACCTCTACCTAGTGTTTTTGAGTCATTGTGATAGTTTGACCCAAGGGGTCTAGTTTTTATCCTTCTCTAATTTTTTTGACTCTAAACCGATATATATTTTTTATAACATTGTCATCCTCTATATTTTCTTGTTTCTCAACCTAAAACACTTCCCCAAAGATGCATCTATCTCTAATTTTTAGTCATAAGGCTTAATTAGGCTATCAGGATATTTCTTATCTTTAGAGGACCAGGGTACTCAATAAAGGTTGATATATCTTAGGAGGAAAGTTAAGGACTTTGTTTCAAATCTTATACCTTACTTCATGTATGGTTCTTTTCACTTTAATTCCTTAACAAGGACCTTTCCTGTGGATGTTTTCAGACTTGATTGGGCTGCAAGTGTGAATTTCTTATTTTTTTAGCATGTCAAATTATTTTTAATAGTTTACATGATTCATATGACCACATTATATATGCAGGCCTTTTGAGTCTCATCCAACCCTATAATATCCCCCTAAACATGTAAAAATCCTCAAATTTTCATACCTAGGCCTATACATGCCTATTTGAACCTAATCAAACCATGAGCCTCTTTCTTGTCTATTTCAAATTACTGAACCAATTTAATGGAAAAATAGTGAAAATTTAAAAAATAATTGATACCCTATTTTCACCTTTATACTTCACCCCCTTTCTTGGTCTCTCACACCTTCACCTTCTTAGTAGGGTCCTACTTGTAAGTATTGAATTAAGTTTACTTGAGACTGTGATTATAAACCTTCTTCTTCAATTGGATCCTCCAAGTTTGATAACAATAAAAACCATTAGGAAGTTACTCTAATATCCATATAGATGCCCCATGCTAATATCTTCCCATGGAAACGTTAATATTTTCACATATGTACTCATAAGCATGTAATTAGCTATCTAAGCCTACTAGGCCCAGGTGGACCTTCTACCCCTTAGGTTGTCCTTATTTTCTTTAGTGAAATTTTTTTAGGGTGTGTTATAATTTAGGATGAAATGGTCATGTGTCTTAAAACTTTGTAACCTCATATCTATTTAAGGACTCACTCAACCCTGCCATAAACTTGTAAGTGCTGTTGGCCTTAAGACTATAGATTATCCAAATTGACTTCCTTAGGTTGGCTTCTTGTTTGGTTTTCATCCTTAAAATAATATTTAATAATATAAATTTATCTCTATATTCATATAATTTTATTTATTAATAAATCATTCACTAAGCTAAATTACGTTCTCCTATGAACCTTTAGGAGGCAACTCGAGTTCCTTGACTACATTTTGAGAGCTTCTTGTAGTTTGGATATCTTCTAGAACTCTAACCCTTCCCTTATTTATAAAAATGACCTCATATAAATCCTATGAATTTAATTATCCATTGACATGTGCTTGGTTTTACTTAGTGTTTATTGACCAACTTGGTCATTCATTCTAGTGAAAGACACCTCTAGATAAGATCCACACTTGACACAAGTCTATTAGGACTCTTGAAGTTCACCATTTGAGTTGGGTATCCTCCAAGATAATAATTCATGGACCAATGAACTCTTGGATTTAATATTAATATATATTGGTTAATATTTATTATCCCCTCCTTGAAAGGTTCGATACTGACCTAACATCTTAATAAATGTTAGAACCATTATAACATTGACTAAAAGATTTTAAACACTGCATAATTCAACTTAGTCCATATAGTCTTTTTGTTGACCTAGATAAGAGGTAATATGGATCCTTAATTGGTTGGTGTTTAAAACATATTTGATACATCCATCAAATCTTATTTTAATGTGCTACACTCCCTTCAACCTTCCCAAATCAATGTCAAAACCTTTCATGAGGCCTAACTAGGGTTATTCTATCAATGGTTTCTTTAAACTAATTGACTACATTTGAAAATTGTAGGTGGTCACTAATTTTTAGTTTCTTACCCATGTAATCATTAAAAATCCATTGTTTTAGAGCCTTAAGTGGTTTTTTTGAAGATTTTTGAGATCTCACTAATACTTTTCAGCTAATAGAAATGTTGAAGTTTTAAGAACCCTATTATTTTAAACTTGTAGATTGCCTAAATTGAAGATTTCCTACATACTTATGGCTCACAAATGTGAAGTGGGTCTTTATAATGGTGTATAATGATAGTGAACACTATTGATAAGTCATACAACCTTGGATTCCTCTTTCATCATGCTCAGAGAAGGAGAAAATAAATCAAATTAGAACTTTGCCTAGATGGATAAGACATTATGAGAACTTCACCTTCTTAGTGTTTGTTCATAAAGGAGGGAAAGGAAAATTGAGAACTAATGCCACAAAATTTAATTAAACTAAGGTCCTCTCCTCTACCAAAAATATTAGACCCTCATATTCTCTATTCTATCTGTACCATTCACAAACTTGGTTGGCTCTATAAGGCTGCCAAAGAGCTCAATGGAGGAAGGGGGTTAGTTTTTGACCTATTTTGAATTTAAACTACCTAAAATAATATATATTGGTTTGGGATACATAAAAAAAAAATATACACATGCTTGAACAGGATCTTGATCTAACACACCTATATAGACCAACTGAAAACCTCCACTTTCTAGAATGAAAACTAATAAAACTACCTAAAAATTTGATGGAGATGATATGTGAGGTAATTTTTAAGATTATAAATGTTTTTATAGAATTTTAATAATGTTTTAATCTCTTATTTATATTTTACACTTATCCTTTTCTCATAAAACATCTTTTAGATGTTATATAATGGATGATAAAGCACCTTGAGAGTGGAATATAATGTTATAAAGTTAATTTACCACATTCCTAAGGATTGTATGGAATAGAAAGGGAGTAAATTGACATGGAAAACACTTTAAATGTTTAACATGACCCCATTTAGACCAATTAACCCCCTTTGACCTATTTGACCATGCCAAAAATGACTATATAACCATATGTTCAAGAATAACACTTGCCTTAATTTCATCAAAACAACCTTAAACAATGTTAGAAGAGGCTTGGAAAGACCATTTTTAGGATTTTAAAAGGTTTTTTATGACTAAATACAAGCTTAGAGGACATGATGACTAATGTTTCAAACCACAAGGGTTGAAATTTGGCTTGGGAGGCCAAATTATCAATAGGTCCAATAAGAATATACACCACTATGTGAACTAGAACTTAAGGTTGAGTTCCTATAGGAGGTACCAGTAGTTTAATTTATAAAATAATAGTATGCCCCTAAAAAATTTTGAGTTATTTGTATAATGCATAGATAGTTTCAAAATTTAAATTAATAATGCCAAAATTAAACATGAAAGGATTGAATATCCATGTGATTTCATCCATTAAATTTTTTTGTGTAGCATATGAAACTTTGAATTTAGATATGAAGGAAATGTATTTAATCCCATTATATTTTTCAAAATTAATTAGTTGAAAAATCTCTTCACTAGTCTTATACACCATACCTTTCACTTTGTCCTTAAATTTATAGTGGTTCTTAGTAATCCTTCAAAATTTGGCCTATTTACCAATTTTGTCGTAAACTTAGTCGCACATATGACCCTCATATCCTTGATAATTTATATATCATCTCTCTCTTGGCTCATAAAATATGCTATCAAGGGTTTCTGTTGTTGTGAATTGAAGTCACTATCTCTTATACAAATCACACAAATTAAGACCCATAAAACTTCTTAGGAGGTCATTATATTTAAATGATAATAGGAACTATTTGTTGCATATGATACCAAAAATTTAAGTCTATTATACACTTCCTTTAATTGGTTCGATAATGTTACACCCTTTCCTAATGAAGCTAAGACTCACCCCTTGAAGTCCTTATTATGTTCACAATGATATATAACTTATTTTCTGCACTATAAACATTGTCAACTATTTCTATCAAATCCTAAATAATCTACCTATTTATAAGCCTTTTTCTAGCTTGGTATTGGTTCCCTTACATTTATTTCATATCTTCCCTATTTGAGGACATGAAATCACAAAAATCCTCTTGATACTCATTACAGTTATTGGGGTTCTTTTTTTGTTTGTTTTCCAAGGGGAATAAGTTCTTCCTTTCCTCCATTATTATTTTCTCCCCTTTCCTATCCATTTCCCTCCTTTTTCTCACCCTATAAATAGTACCAATTTATTATCATAGCATGTACTTATTGTAGGCAAATCTGTGAGGACCAAGCCCATTCTATCTTTTTTTCTCTCGTGGGAATATTTCCCTAAGATTTAACACCTTGCTTACACTTTTATCCAAATAATTCACCACCTTAAATAGTCCAGAAGCAAAACTCATTTTTACTAGTTCATAAATTTAGTTGAATGAGTAGACCTAGTCATCAAAGTAACACATGTTATGAGACTAAGTCAGCCTAGACCAACTTAGTCTAGGACTAACAACTCTATTTTTACAACTAAAAATGTCAACTGGGATGACTATGTCTGATACATTTTTATAAGGGCTCAAGGTCAAATCAGACTATATATATATATATATATATATATATATATATATATATATATATATATATATATATATATATATATATATATATATATATATATATACATATATATACATATTTCACCTTGTTACAAACAGAGAGAATATTTCATTTGCACTTCTTTATCTAATTTTCCACCATTATACTTTAGGAGTCATTACTTAGGGTTTCATGCTTCTTGGAGGAGAAACTTTGTCTTATGAAGGCTTGTGATTTACTAGGAGTTCCTTAACTAGACTATAGTCCATTTTTTCATCCTTAGTTTATTCAAAAATAAACAATAACCTCTTACAAAGCAAAAATGGCCAAGGGAGAGGTTAAGGCTTGATGGTTTCATCTTCAAGGTAAGTATTTCCAATTTTTTCTCTTATATTTTAGTATATAGATTTGCATGAATGATGGCTAATGAATTTTATTGTCTCTCAATTCTTAGGACTACCTCTACATTGACTTGAGTAGATTTTAACTTTGGATTTTTATTATTTATGTTTATCCCCCATTTGTGCCATAAGATTTATTGAGCACTAAATTATATTTGCTTTAATTTATCAAATATTATCATACCTAGATAGGGTTATTGTGTGCTATTTCTTGACTAGAGGATTTAAAACCCTATTTAGCCATATTATATGATAATAGATCCCTTAGGTAGGTTTAGCAGGTCTATATTGGTCATAAACTCAATTATCTAAGTATTTCTAGTGGTATATTTAGTTGATTCATCTTCTCTGAGTTAGGATTGATTTGTAGATCAATTTCACTTTTGTTTGCATATAATGATTTCCCATTGTTTTTTAGGTTGACAAACCTCTACAAAGGTGGAAGGTGGAATGGATCCTAGTGGAAGCATTGAGGAATTTATTTATGTGTCTAGTTTAAGAGGTATTTGAATGACCTTATTTCATCTTTAGATATCCCTTTAGGATGTAGTCTCTACAACATATCTTTTTTATACTAGAGTCTTTAAGATTGACATAATTTAAGACTTAGCCTAAGTGGATTGAGGAATGGAAAATTCCAATTGGGTAAATGGCCTTGAGGGTGAAAGTGATGCTCAAGTATAAAAAATGGAATCAAACACCAAGTGTTAATAATAAACCCTCCTAGGGGACTGAGGTCTAGCTATTATTAAAGTCATGATTTAAATAATTAAAGAATAAAAAAAACTAGAAGTTTTTTTTGGAACACAACAATATATTGAGAGGGGGGTGAATTAGTATATCAACTAAAACTAGTCCTTTAATACATTTTATAATAGATTAAAATATATTCATATATAAAAAAATATGCATAAATCACACACATATAGATTCACATGATACTAGATTTATAGATGGAAACACCAAAGGGAAAAACCATGATGAGAATGAATGCTAGATTCTACTATTCTAATCCAACCTCACTGCCAAAACTTACTAGTTAAAATTTTAAGGGAATTGACCCTAAGGATATAACAATCCCCTAATAGAGTACCAACTCAGCTAAACCTCACTAGTTACAATGTTTAATGGATCCAACCCTAAGGAGACACCAATCCCCTAACTGAGCACCAACTCAACTTGTTTGATGACACCAACCAATTAGATCTCTATGGAGATATAACTCTAATTTATAAAATATATTCATAAATGAATCTAGCTCTATGTCTCTGTTAAAATCATAATCTATAATTGATCATCCTCTGTAAATTATCTCTGTGTGCCTTTCTTCCTCTCTACCCCTTTGTCACTATCTCTAGATGTGTCTCTATTCGACACACTTCATCTCTCTTTCACTTTGCTCCTATGTGTCTCTATATTTTCTATTTAGACATAATTCAACAACATATCATCCTCTCTCCACTTATACCTATGTCTAGATATTATTATATATGACATAATTCTAGTACTCTAATTGTATTTTTATGTAACCTATATTTCATATATATAGAATTTGGTTTAGGTCTTCATATATTTTGTGTTTTCACACTCAGAATGTAACACATCATGCCAATTCTAGACTCAGTAATTTTCCTACATCTTGAACTCATGCTCCACCACCATGATTCCTAGTATTTTATTATTTATAGCATATGATGGACTCTAGTTTTGATTCACATGCATTATTACATAGATTTGATTGGTTTTATTGATCAATCTCATTATTGTATCATAATATATGGCTTAACTATAAGTTCCTACATGTTCTAATGCTTGACCATTGGGATGAACAAAACTTTAAATCTTGACATTTAATCTTACCTTTTGTGCCACGATCTGATGATTCATATTCAATTTGCTCATCTTTAAAACATGTCTTATCAATTAATATCTAGCAGGCTTATACTCTCCATTCAATCATTTTACACTTTTGGAATTTAGATGTTCAACATTAAAATGCATATGTCAATCTTCCTAATCTAAACTCTCACATGCCATTATATCTTCAAAAAAGTACTATCTTTACTTTTGTCTTAACATTAAATATCAAAATATTTATCCCATTTCACTACTTTCTAAGTATTTAAAATACTTACACTCCATTGATCTTCTCAAACATGCTTAATTTTTAACTCACCACTATATTTATAAACCTTGATCACTTAATCTCATTTGAGTCTAATCACCTCATTGGATCTCCTTTGCATGATCATCCACTCACCATCAAATCTTCTAACAAGATCGATCGTTATCTCTACTTAGATCTTAACAATGTGACACTCGGTATTAGTGCATGCTTTTTAAAAATTGCTATTAGTTCTCATTATTTAGACATTTGGCATCCTCACATTTCTCATTGACACTTTAACTTAAAATTTCATCATAGATTTACTATGCAATCTCTATGATTTTGAAACTTGTCACTAGAGTGTTTACTCAGAGGTCCCTTTGGAAAATTGACTTTGCTTCACTTCATTAGATATTCAATGTACGATTAAGCATTAGTTATTGATCAAAATGGGATAAATATAAATTATAAGACTTAGGAAATATTAATTCCTTTGATCATTTCTTGAGATGGTAATTTCTAGGTTGAAGGGGATGGTTTTACAATGATGACAAAGCCTTAAGTTAAAACTTAAGCTATCAGGTCCAGGCTATATCTAATGAACATAAAAGTAGAAAATGTTGTGAAATCCATAACTTAAACCATTAGAGTTTAACTGAGAAAACATATAATGTTTAAGAGTAAAGATAATTAAATTTTGGGCTCATCACTCTTCATCTGAACCTATAGACAATATATTCAAGATGCTCTTGAAAACCCCATAACAGGTCTTCTATCTATTTCCTTTGAAAATGTCCATAAATGGTCTTTGTAAAAGAATGATAACTTTATAGGACCTTGTATAGATTTGACTAAGTATGGGGACCATTTTAATGTGTTTAGAAGACTAAATTTTCACCTTCATAACTCTTGGTGTAATTAGTCACATGACTTGAAATTTAGTGCATAAAATCCTCTCACATAGGGGATTCCATCTATTTATCAAATTTCTCCTGAAGCCTTCATATGTGAAATATATGCAATCATCAAAGTGCCTACTTAGCTTTATCTTGGAACTTGAAAATTACCTTGTATAGATTTGACTAAGTATGGTGACAATTTTAATGTGTTTAGAAGGCTAACTTTTCACCTTCATAACTCTCGTTGTACTTAGTCATGACTTGCAATTTAGTGCATAAAATCCTCTCACATAGGGGATTCCATCTATATATCAAATTTCTCCTGAAGCCTTCATATGTGAAATATATGTAACAATCAAAGTTCTACTTAGCTTTATCTTGGAGCTTGAAATTTTGACTAAGTGTTGGAAAACATTGTCAAAATGCTTGGGAGCCCAACCTTGCTCAAACATATCTTTTGCTGCGCTACATCATGTGACCTAAGATTTAGAGTGTAG